>CM060973.1:69509471-69776971 GCA_030765045.1 Tenodera sinensis
TGTGTGTGAGTTTCGGAAAACTTAAAACTTTCGTGAAATGGAACATCGTAGTTTACTTTTTTATATGTTAAGTGTGCAAAGAGAATAGAATCTCAAAGCTTTAAAAGATTTGACTATCGCACAAAGTCTACTGTATTCTAATATTCCCCTTGCGCCTACAAGGAAATAAGCAATAATATAATTTTACTAATGTTTATCTTAACTAACACGAAGAAGATATAGGAATAAGAGTTTGTAAGAATGGTTAGTGAATGTAAATCACAAACTTAGAAAACAATGGCACACTCATATTGGTGGTATTCTAAGAAAGTTGCTTTATGCGCAGGTGTTGAACCCTCAGCTAGTATTTTTCATTCGTGTAACCTTTCCTACTCATAACATTCTTCCTCGACGATAGAAGTGAGGTTTTCGAAAAATGTAATAAATATTTCTAAGGATTGCGTTCCATATTGTGCACTGGCCATGGTAAGTGAGTATTTTCTGGTTTATTTCTCTCCTTTCTTTGGTAACTCTTGTCACGCTTCTGGCATTTATTTGGCTTTCTACAGAAGGAAATGGACGACGTTGTTCCCGAGGGATAAATGACGTAGCACTAGAATCGAATCCCTGTCCTCGTTTTCTCTTCCTAGAGCAATATCCTTGAGACGAAGGACCGAAGTCAATGTGTTCTTTTTCTGTTCTTCCTAGAGTCTTCATCGATCTCCCCTAAGACAAAGTCGGAAAATATTTGGAGATTCTGTGTGTAAAACTATGTTCTGTAATGGTAGACACAAAATTGAATGGTCGCTGATATCTGATCACTAATAATACTAATACATTCTTCGTATGAAGATCGGTATTTAATACAATATGCCCTTAAGGAGTTCAAAATTTCTTCACCAGAGTGTGTTGGTGTTTCTGATCTGTGTGCGCACGCGTGCGTGTTTGTGTGTGAATTTGTTTATAGAAAAAAGCTTTAAAAACCTGAAGATGAACTGAATACCTAACATAACTTAAAGCTTCCGATTAAAAAGAAATCTTTAACAAGAATAATTTGTAGAAGGGTGAGTAGAGAAGTTCGTGTGAATGCAACACATTTTTGTGTTCTGTGCCCAACTCATTTGCAACGCATACAGCTAAATATTGCTTTATTAAGTTAGTTATTAACCCTCTGGTGTTCATGGCATAGTGTGTACTTTTTCTTGTGCAAACTGCGAACAATACCGCACTAATTTCCAGGACCACTTCAGTAAATGTTTATCAATAAAGTGTTGACTCGTAATTTCCGTTCAGTTTTACAGTACATACATACATTTAAACAAATTACGAGTACGAGTCTCGTATGCTAATATTTCTTCGTTATATGCTTCCAAATATTTGTTACGGGTCAGCATCGAGATGTAAATATATATAGTTCCATGTAACTGGAATACAGACATACATTTTAACAGGTTAAAACCGCTACCCAAAAGTAACTTTGCCACATCTGTAGTAATAGAATAAAATTGAGAAGCTAGCAAGAGAACTTCTCTAAAATCCACCTTACATCTCAATTGGTTTCATCTTTTTAATCTGCCACAATATCATAGCTGCTACAGACAATATGAATAATTATATAACTCTTAAACACTGGCCACTATTTCCACTAGAGCTAAGATTTTCATGATGCAGCATCTATATTTTAGTAAGCGTGGCGTGTTGCACTCACATGACTTTCTCTACTCTTGTACTAACCATTCTTACAAGCTCTTATTCGTATATCTTCTTCAAGTTAGTCGAGATAAACTTTACAAAATTTTTCTTATTGTATGTCTTGCTGTAGGTACAAGGAGAATATGGGAATACAATAGGCTTTGTGCGATAGTCAAATCTTTTAAAACTTTCAAATTTCTCTTTACACGATTCACATATAAAAAATGAACAACGATGTTCCATTTCACGAAAGTTATAAGTTTCCCGAAAATGACACAAATAACAACGTCTCCGAAATGGTTCACTCTAAAAAAAAATATTTAGATATAAATTGTGTATTTTAGCAAGATATACATTTTTTCATAGTAAGATTTGGCTTATCTCTTGCGGTTTACCAGTTATAGAAAAGTCGTCCAGAGTAAATACGACTACTAGGGCTATAGCCAGAAAATTGAAGATACCTATACGTTTCATTTGTCATAAAAATATCTCAAATATTCAAAATCGTTGGAGCCATTTTCAAGAAAATCAAAATTTTCGAAAAATTTTCTTGATAAAGGGTAGTTTAGGGTGAAGCAATTTTCTTCAAAATCTTCGTGTCGCATCCTTGAAAGACATTAAACTTGAATACCAACTTTGACATTTAACCGATTTTTCGTTTTTGAGTTATGCTCCCCCCCCCTTCCCCCCCCCCCACACACACACAAACGCGCGCGCGCACACACACACGCACGCACGAACCTTTTTCTTGGTTTCATGGGACCTCAAAACATACATTTCCGGTGAAATCTCGACATAGAATTTTTGGGTGGAATACAATACTTCCTCTACTTTACTATATGTGGTAGAGAAAGTAAAAAAGAACTTAACGAAACTGTATACATTTGTTGTCATAATCGTAGAGCATAATTGTAGTAAATGCGCATATTCGTCATTCTTTAACAAATACTTAAGTAGGTACTTTTCTCGTGGAATTTCATTCTTTGTTGCTCATTTGAGTTATCAGATGAAGTGGAAATACGTTTTTCGAAGTAAAATTTGGAATAGAAAATCGCGTTTATATTTTAAAATTTTCTGATTGTGATAAAATAAAAAGCATACTCCAATGTAAAATTCCAAAGTTAAGCTAACTTCTCATTTATCACTGTCATTCTTTTATTTAGCCAGTGTCGCCAACTTTATTCCCATTGAAACTCAATGTCCATTCTTTCTGAAAGAGCAAATGTTTTTTTAATAATGTATTTTGTTATTTATTAATGTTAAAAATAAAGTGATATTTATTATCAGTTATTAAGTGCTTTTCTGTTTATAACAAAAGAAAATAGAAATAGGGATTTCCTTTACCTCATTTGGCAGTACTGGGTAAGTCAAACTGCAGTAATCGTAATGAACGTATTTGAGGTTATTTGTTTATAGAATTTAACATTTTGCGATCATATCTTTGGTGTATAGTATTTTATTTATGAAATAGTCGAGATAAATATCATTTCGCTCGAGGCGTCAGTTAGATCACACGTCTTATGATAAATTAATCTGTCTTTAGGTATTGAGATAGCTAAGTTTGTGTAGTTTTTCCTTAACGTACTCCTGTATAGCATAAAGTAGTTAAAGAAATACGCAGATTTTCACTTTTCAAGACACAGAAGTGCCTTTTAAAATAAAACTATTGAAGAAAGTGGCGAGAGCTTTCGGTTTCTTTACGATTGATAATAATTCTAGTCGTCTACAAGTGTGACGTGTGCCAAATAGAACCGACCAGTGTGCAGAACAGGCTTCAAGTAATGGAATCTGGGCCAGTTAATAGCGTTCCATGACAAATTACACGCCCGTTTGATCCATATCATGAGGCAGCTGTGTGTTGTGCAGTTGTTAATATGCTGCCAGAGCAGCGATTCTTGCTTGTTAGATACGTGTGTGGTTCAGTCTATTACCATAACATGAATATGTGCGAGTGCTTTCACTGAATAGGACCTGCGATTTAAACCCATCGATGTTTACATTAAAATATAATGCACCATGCTTAAGACTGAAAAGGGGCAGTATTTTTACCTTCTTGTCTGTTGATGAATTTAAACATCTGTGATTGTGTGCACTCACACGACTTTCTCTACTCACTTTTGTACAACAGAGTCTTAAAATGCCTTTTCTTGCACCTAATTCATGATAATGAGATACACGTTTGTAGAACTGGTTTGATTACATATTTGCTTGATAGCGAAATCTTTTAAGAGTGAAAGTTATGTGATGGCTTTGAAATT
This sequence comes from Tenodera sinensis, assembly GCA_030765045.1. Classification (NCBI taxonomy): domain Eukaryota; kingdom Metazoa; phylum Arthropoda; class Insecta; order Mantodea; family Mantidae; genus Tenodera; species Tenodera sinensis. The sequence goes on from CM060973.1 coordinate 69,513,401, forward strand.
CCATTCTCTTTGCATGGTCAGGACATAAAAACAGAATAACGACTTCCTATTTGAGAAAAGTATTAGAAAATGTCAAATAAAGAATACCTCGAAAATGGTTCGCTCCTCACTCTCTCTCTCTCTTTCTCTCACTCACACACATACACAAAGTATTTGGCATAAATAGTGTACTTTAAGGACATCTGATTTTTAGTGTAGTAAAATTTAATTTTCCCATAAATCTTATAGTTTACTAGTTATTCAAAAATCATTTATAATGAACAGAACTTCCGAAGACATTCCCAGAAGATCCAAAATATACACTTCATGTGGCATGAAAATATCTTAAACATGGGTATTTTAATCTAAATCGTTAGTACCATTTTTGAAAAATGGCTACCTTTTTCTTGAAAACCTTCGTGTTGCAACCTTGGAAGATGCTAAATTTGAATACCAAAGTTTGGTATTTAAGTGACTTCGTTTCTAAGATATGCTTTTAACACACAGTACACATACTTGGGGATAGCATCCGTGCCATCTATCCGGCGCCGCCATACACCTCGAAACCTAGAAGCACATCTGAAAGACTAGAAGGAAACAATTAAAGTAAAATGATGGAAAAGAAATAATGGTCGATCAGAAACCACTTCGGTACTCGCCTACCGACCAAATTCTAGCTAACTCAAAAATTGATATTATTCTCCACGACACAGTGAGTGAGTGAGTGAGTGAGTGAGTGAGTGAGTGAGTGAGTGAGTGAGTGAGTAGGTTTTAAGGGCCCCCCATGACACATGTGTTGGCTAATTTCCATTATGTTCTTTCCATAACAGTTTTTTATATTATAGCTGAACCTGTTCATTGATATCCATTGTGAAGCCCTGAGTACTTTGTACCTGATATTTAAATGGTAACTTTTTCTTGTTTCAGGTAAGTGTTCCGAATTCAGCAGTTCCTTGCAGTTGGTAAGTCGTTATTTAGTTATGCTACAAGTGAGTCGCGAAATAACTTTCTTCTTTCTAAGAAATGGGAAATCAAGAGTTACATTCCGAGTAAAAAAAGGATCATGATCATTAACATAGTCATAAAATATTTATATTTACCTGTAATTTTAAAAACATTTCTCTGAAAAGTAGTCAGAATCATGTGATTGCACTTCGTTTGTTTGAGCAGTGCAAATTGATCGTCACTATTATACTTTTCTCAAAAATGTGAATTCGCAGAGCAGTTTTAAAACGAATCGCATTTTCTGCTAATTCAAATATGTAATTGTAATTATATGAAAAACTATCTGACCTTTTGAGCTTTTGAACAGTGATATTTTTATTTGATTACACTAAGACTGCCACATTTCAAGTTAAGTGACTTCAAAATTTAGAAAATTCATTTCCAGTGTCTCTGAACTGTGCCGCGATGGAAGTAAATATTGTGAAGGTGCATCGGGAAAGAATTTTGGGCACGTGGAAAACAAACCCAGTTTTCATTACCGTAAATTAAGGTCAGAAATTCATCTTCTTCTTCTTCTTCTTCTTCTTCTTCTTCTTCTTCTTCTTCTTCTTATTATTATTATTATTATTATTATTATTATTATTATTATTATTATTATTATTATTATTATTATTATTATTATTATTATTATTAACATTCAGCAGCAAATGTTTTACGCCTGCCTTCTAGGAATTCATTTTTCTCAAATCAATTGCTTTCGAGTGATGAAAATTTGCAGAAGCACTTATTAAATAGTGAACATTATCAAATAGAACGATTACGATTTTTCTGCCTCTTCACAACGTTTGCTTGAGAGAGATGCTCCCAAACAGTATATTATTAAATTTGTTTTGTGTACATTTAACACACAAGATTTCTTCAGATACGGAGTAATATAATAAACGTGAAGTGTAAAATCAGTAGCAGTAAGGTTTTGCTCGCACACTACGTAGCAATGAGAAGCTGGTGTAGTTGTCCAGATACGCGATATAGTTAAGTATCATTTAAAACAGCTTACTCCATATTTTGCTAAGCTGTAATCTCTCAAACTATGGAGGCGCGTTTCAGTGCGCTTTTCCTTTCTTTTCGTCCATGAATAGATGTTCGGCTTTGCATTCTGTCAATTGTTTGCTGCACGCTGCACCGTGCGCACAGGCAGATATCCACCGCTGAAAGGAATCCCATAATCGATATCGACAAATTTCGCATAAAGGAAATCGAAGCTGCCTGTTTATTTTGAAGGGGACAGTTCTACTCGTGCAATTGGCATACGAGTTCGTTTGTTGGCTCTCATCTGTGACCACCTCTGCCAGAACCTAAGTTTGCCTCTACCCAATAAAAATGTCGCCAGTCTACTTTATTGGGAATTACGGTAACAGCAATGCATTATTTGTGGATTTGGCCGCTTTTCCCAACATTAAACGAAATGGTTCTAAATTGTTCATCTCGAAACTTGGCCAATGTTACAAGGCTAGATGACAAAAGTTCGGATGGCAATTGGCACGACTGGTTGAGAAGTTTTCACTTTAAAATCAGAGAATAGATAGAAGCGGCTTGTTTCGTACGCGTTATTTTGAAATGAGCTACAGAATGATACAGATAGTTATGTAAAAATTTCAACTCTATCTTTCATACTTTCTGAGAAAAAGGCTACATGAATTCACTTGTTTTAAGAGTGAATGAAATATCTTTTATAGAGTGAACCACATAAGCTATTAATGCAAATAAGCTCCTGAAATAATTGTGATTTATAGAGTAATTCATAAAAAATTCAGAAAAAGCCATTGAGAATTTTAAGAGCAGTTGTAATTTAAATCAATAATGTGTAATTTCTATATGTCCAGACTGCCTTATAAATAAAGAACTGATGAATTGTGGACATGCTGATAAAGTCGACAGGAGGAAAAAAATCTTCTTGCCGACCGTGATTAATTATAAAGACAAATATAGCCTTGAGGACGTTTCATTTGATTGGTGCCCGGGGTACAATACTTCAACACGTAGTTGCATTGTGGTCATACATAGGAATATATATATGATATTGCCATTAGAACAACACATGTTTCCACATAACGAACCCGCTAACCACCAATCAAAGGATACGCATGCAGCAGTCAATACTTCGCGCCTACGCACAATCCCCCGCAGCTGAAAGCGAAACTACCGATTCCCGTATATGAAATAGAGCTACTCTGTTTATGTAATACTTAATGATAATATTTTCGTTTTTGAAGGCTACTTTTTAGAGGGTATAGCGGTATACTTTCTGTATCATTGTGTTAAGGCCAACATAACAATAAAAGTTGAAGGTGTAACTATCGATTCTCGTATCTGCAATCTAATAACAAATACATGATTAAAATGTCGGACACCAGTGACGATAACGTGCAGCCTTGAATATTAAAAACATCTTAAGTGTTTTAAAATTGACACATGGTCGAGCAGAAATAGTCGCTTGGAATTTTAGTATAATGACAATTAAGACGCCTACGTGGATATAATGGAACCCGTTTCCGTGCGTTTGATTAAGTATACTCGCATCTTAATAGGTGCCATTATGCTCTCGTTGCATAATATATGCTACTTAATCAGAGTCATTAGAGCCATGGTAAAATTAAAAAGGTACAACTGTTCATGTGAAGGTTAACATGCTTTAAATTAATTTTCTTTAAAATCTTCATCTGACATGCTTGAGCAGTTTCTGCCCGAATATGAAATATGCTGTTCATATGAGTTTTCGTTGGAGTTATGCCGTTTACTAATATTAAATGCTGCTTTGAGAGCGGAGAATGTTGTAGTGGGCCTCAGAGACTGTATCTCAGTAAGGGAATTTTGATGGAATGCAAAAATTCATGCACTTGCTACAGGTGAAGTGGCAAAGGAAATAAGGGTGTGGCAAGATCCATGCCATGTAACATTTCTGCTTCCATCTTCACTCTGAAAGCTACCACTGAGGTCACGAGATGCGTATGAGCTTCAGCCAAATTGCATTTCAATGCTACACTAAAGATTTTGAAAATGCCCGCTCTGTGAACTTAAAAAGCCAAGTTAAAAAGCTAACGACACCATATGGAAGACGAAACGGGTGTAATGTTTAAACCATGAAAGTGAAAATGTGGAAGTTTGACGTAAAGTCAGCCCTATATACCTGTTAGGGGTATAAGTACAGATATTTTGTTAATTGACACCTTATTATGTTTCTGCTTTGGTGTGTTAGTTGTTTTCTTCTCTTCTATTAACAGTTTTCCTAGTTTTCGGATTTTTTTATTTTCTCGAAAATGGCTCCAACGATTTTGATTAAAGTGACATGTTTAAAATATTTTTATGACAAATGAAAAGTATATTTTGAATTTTCTGGCTATAGCCTATGTAGTCGTGTTAACTCTTCATGACTTTTGAATAACTTTTAAAGCGTAAGAGATAAACAAAGTATTAGTATACAAAGAATGTAGACTCGTTAAAACACACAATTTATGTCCAAATAAATCTTTTTGTGGAGTGAAGCATTTCGGTGTTACTGCTTGTGAGTTTCGCAATGCTTTACAGTTTTGTCGATTGAAAGGTAATTATTCATTTTTATACTCGTGCGAAGAGAAGGGAATCTCAAAGCTTTAAAAGATTTGACTATCGCTCAAAGTCTACTGTATTCTAATATTCCCCTTGCACCTACAAGGAAATAATTAATAAGATAATTTCTGGAAATGTTTATCTCTACTAACAATCAGCAGATAGGGATAAGAGTTTATAAGAGTGGTTAGTACAAGATTAGAGAAAATCTTTTTATATTTCTTTTATAGTTTGGTCCACAGATTCTTATTAGTATGTTTGTTTCCCAAACTGCAATAATTGTAAGTTTGTTAGAGTTCAACATGCGCCAAGGTTCTGCTGCATAAGTCACTACAGGTTTAATTATCATTTTATATATTCTCTTTTGACCTTTTTAGAAGCATCCTTGGATTTTGAAAGAGGGAGCAGTGTCGAATAACATCTATCTTCTTTCTTTAATTGTCCTCTGGACACGGTACGAAACGAGGATATTAGAAGAGAATTGGAAATTCAGAGTCTAAATGAAATAATCATTGCATACAGGCAAAAATGGCAAGATCATGTGCAGAGAATGACCGAAGACCGTACACCACAAATAGTGCACAAGTATAAACCTGTAGGTAGAAGAAATGTTGGCAGGCCACGAATGAGATGGTCCGATCAATTTCCTTGAAGTCGGAACGGGCCACAAGGCAAATATACCGTGATGATGATGATGATGATTATTATTATTATTATTATTATTATTATTATTATTATTATTATTATTATTATTATTATTATTATTATTATTATTATTATTATTATTATTATTATTATTATTATTATTATTATTATTATTATTATTATTATTATTATTATTATTATTATTATTATTATTATTATTATTCTTTCTTTAATTTTCTCTCTACTGCACTATTTTCTGTTATTATTAAACCCAAGTATTTGAAACTCTTAAGTCTATCGAAATTGCTATTGATATTTTATGACTGTTAACCCGTCTATTTTCATTTCTAAGTCCTATCATATATGTTCACTCTCAGTCTAAGTTTGACTCCTTCCTGCTGTTACTGAGAAAATCTTAATTGTAATTTGTGGACTGATGTGCTAATTAGTACAATATCATTTCCGTAGATCAATATTTACCTGGGTTAAGTTGCAGTTTCTTAATTGCTCTTCGTAATACGATATTAAATAATATTTTACACAGTGTATCTCCCCTTTAATATTTAGTTTACAAATACATTGTTCAAGAAAAGTGCATTATGCAGTTGCAAGCACTGACCGGCCGATGTATAAATGTTTACCTCAATTCGTAAAATCATTTACGGAATTTTTTACATGTGTTTAAGTGAACTCAAACTTTGAACTAGAACACTCTTTGGAGAACTGGCAGATAAGGTTAAAGGAACGGCAGCGCATTGCGGAGAAAAGCGAATCTCAGCTCTGAGACAGCCATAAAAATTCAGTTATCTTCATGATTAATGGCGCTCAAAAGGTCGCCGAGACCAGAGCTGTCTATAAATAACGGCTGTTTACAAAATATGCTCCAGCAATATAATCACTATTGTAAATATCTCGTTTGAGTATTTTATCCAAGGCTATCTTTCAAAACTTTCGAATTCTTTGAATTCTTTGCCATTTTTTCACACAAATACATCGATCAGCAGTAATGCTTTTCAAGTATTACTGAACATAATAGAAGTTTAATCCAGGGCTTGTATAGAAGTTGGTCTGTATATCTCCTTGAAGTCAGGATTAAGTGAAGAATGCCAAGTGAAGGCAGGCTGAAGTGTCTCGATGGGATGTGGAGTTTACAGGACCGCGGATGTATTTCAGGTTGCGGTGTGAACAGTGCAGTAATTGGTAGATACAGGAAATAATATCGGTAATAAAAGAAATGGCACAAGTCAATGAGCACAACTGCCATCACTGAAAAGGAAATATTTGGTGGTCTGCGCTTCAACCGAGATGGCCGATTATTTGTTAATTAACGGCGCTGTCAATTGCCAGGATATCAGCTTCGCCGGTGTGCCGGAATTTCGTCTCGTAGGGTTCCTTTACATACTAGCAAATCTACTGACATGGAGATGATGTTTCCTGGACTTGCTGAAGGTTGCCGACGATACGGATGTGGAAAGTCCCAACTTGTGGTGAAGCTGTCGATTCCGGATGAACCAAGGGACCTAGATGATAATACGACCTGCTCTGAATGCGAGGTTTACCTACCCTAGAGCTGCATAGGTTCTTTGGATCATGTTTCATGCAGGGCAGAGAACATTTGTGCAATATTTCAACGTGTGATTACCAGGTCAAGACATCTTAGTACCTTTCCGGTCCCAGAAGAGCACTGCAGCTACAATCACACGGACATTAGGTCACTGACTGTGTTACGTATGGGATGGATAGCACAATACAGCGCAGTAATACTGAAGAGGGATCGTAATTCTGGATTAATTTGTAATTAAAGTGCATCGATAACTACGTCTCAAGTGCAGGACTATAGCTGTAAATTTATGTATACAATTGTGGAGGAGTTACAGATGGAGAAAATATTACATATAAGGGAGGTGTATAACAGAAGTTTCGTTTTTAAGATACTGGAAATGTATATGATCATACAGTGCAACATGTCCTTATAGATAGGCAAATCGAACCTTCTGTCCCTTTTAGCACCCCTTGTGTGAAAGATATAGAGTAAATTTCCTGAAAATTATCTCCTTATATCTTTAAAAGACATCTATCTTAACCCTCTAAACTAAACTAACTAAACCCCGGCGCGACAGCCCACAAGGGGCCAAGGCCTACCGCCCAGCCGCTGCGTCCCCCACCTCTGCCCACTACAGGCGTCATTGGTGAGGTGCAGTATTGGAGGGTGGGACGTGGTCAGCGCCCCGAGCCCTCCCGGCCGGTTATGCGGTCTTCTAGACCTGGGGCCGCTACTTCTCTATCAAGTAGCTCCTCAATTGGTCCCCCCGGGACCTAACGAGGCTGAGTGCACCCCGTGCCAGACCTCCCAGAGGGGATAAAATTCCCATGCTGGTACCGGGGATCGAACCCGGGTCCTCCGCGCCAGAGGCAAGCGCGCTAATCTTAACCCTCTATTGCCCGAATTATTTTGCTACATATGCCGTTCTTCCTCTAATTCGAAACCGGTTTAGATTAGGCGGTCTCGGAGGCCTTCAGCCTGCTGGCTCGGATAGCCATGATCGTTAAGGCAACACGTAGTGCACTGGCCATGCACTCAAAGCCTGAGGTCTCGGCAACCGCAGTCAAATGTGCCTGTGGTAAAGGACGGGGAGGGCCCACGTAAAATAATCGATGTGATGGCACGCGTGGATGATGACGGGGTATCATTTGACTGCGGTTGGATGGATTTTGCAACATAAATTGTAAAAAAAAAATATGTATTTAACATATGTTACAAGAATATAGCAGAAAAAAAAGTTAAAACTAGTACAAATAGGAAAAAAAGCTTATGTGTCTTATAAGACATGAAAAGGGTTAAGTGTATCTTACTTCCTCTTTGAATTATGCTGTTGTAAGATCTTTTTGAAAACACTGTTCTTTTATACCTCGAAACGTTCCCATTAAATTAGGAATTCTATTTTCCTTTGCCAACCACATATACATGTACTAGATAGAGAAGGTATGGCATTTCACAAACAATTTCATCCAAAGTATCACTAGAAATACTCGTTTTGAAGTACCCTAAACGAAAAGGTATGACTAGAAAAACGTTCCCGTGGTGCGTGTTCCTGAACTCAAAAACAAGTATTTAAGTTTAGCAGCTTCCAAAGATGCATTTACCTTAACATTAATGTGTTTTTATTTATTTTATTTTCTCAAAAATGGCTCAAATGATTTTGATTAAAATACCACATGTTTAAGATATTTTCGTGAGCCTGTGAGGTGCTCTTTATTTGTATAATTGGCAAACCGTAAGACATAGATAAAATCTTAACTCTACAAAAAATGTACATCTCGTTAAAACACATACTTTGTCTCAATAATTTTTTTTACTTTCTCTACTGGTAAGGAGGGGAAGTATTGTATTCCACCCAAAAATTCGATGTCGAGATTTCACCGGAAATATATTTTTTGAGACCCCCTGAATCCAAAAAAAGCATTTTAAGAAAAAGGTCCGTGTGTGTGTCTGTGTGTCAGTCTGTGGACAGCATAACTTAAAAACGAAAAGTCCGTTAAAGACGAAAGTTGGTATTTAAGTTTAATGTCTTTCAAGGATGCGACACGAACATTTTGAAGAACTTTGCTCCACCCTAAACTACCCTTTACATGGAAAATTTTTCGAAAATTTTGATTTTCTTGAAAACGCCTCTAATGATTTTGATTAAAATGTCATATCTTTGAGATATTTTTATCACAAATGAAATGTATATCCTGAATTTTCTGGCTATAGCCCCTGTAGTCGTATTTACTCTGGACGACGTTTGTATAACTGGTAAACCGTTAGAGATAGACCAAATCATACTATACAAAAATGTAGATCTTGCTAAAATACACAATTTATGTCTCAATACATTTTCTTGTAAAGTGAACCATTTCGTAGATATTCCTTGTTATGTGTGTGAGTTTCGAAAAACTTAAAACTTTCGTGAAATGGAACATCGTTATTCATTTTTTATATGTTACGTGTGCAAAGAGAACGGAATCTCAAAGTTGTAAAAGATTGGACTATCGCTCAAAGCCTTCTGTATTCTAATATTCCTCTTGCACCTACAAGGAAATAAGCAATAAGATAATTTGTACAAATGTTTATATCAACTAACACGAAGATGTAGGAATAAGAGTTTGTAAGAATGGTTAGTACAAGAGTAGAGAAAGTCATGTGAGTGCAACATATCAGATATTTTTTTTAAGAAAATAACAGTTGAAAGACGCTCAAAATTTAATTTCCTCGGGTGTGAAATAACGTGGAACAGAAATAGATACTGAAAAGAAATTAAATAAATTCAGCTACATAAGCGGTTCGTCTTTTCAAACCTTTCCTCGGTCCAGTTACATTCCCCATGTGCTGTTGCGTTCCAGGGGATTCTGGTTTATGTAGTATTGATGGTGGAGTGAGTGTTGTGAGTCATAAGCAACACGAACTTTCACTTTCCGCTGTGCGCCGTGGGACCCACTTTGTCCACTACCATATAATTTCCAAAGCCTCTCTTTTTACCTTCGGGCAGCCCCAGGCTACTGTTAATTCGCTGCCGTCCACTTTGCTGCGTAGAGCCGTCAAATTAAATGGCTGCAGCGCAGGGAAAAGCTATATAACTATTGGCCCAATATAACTAATGGTGTGGCTTAAATCAATTAATAACGGTTCATGCTGGAAATTAAGCAATGCTTTTAAACCCATGTGTAAGCAAAAATTAGCCTTTGTGAGTGGGTCACTGGGACGTAGGTATGGCTGAGCGAATTTGACCAACATCGGATTATTTTTATCCTCTCCATAACGTGGTAGTACGTTAGATAAGGTATTGCTTTCAACCTAAAATTTCGATACCCAGATTTCACTGGAACTACATGTTTCGACGTTCTCTGAATCCAAAAAAGCACTTTTAGAAAAACATTCGTGAAAAGTATGACTAGATCGCGAACAGTCGGTTAAGTACCAACCTGGTATTTAAGTTCAGCATCCTTCAAAGATGCAACACGAAAATTTTCAAAAAAAAAAACAAAAAAAAAAAAACACCCCCCCCCCCCCCAACTACATTTACATGAAAAAACGTTTCAAAATTATTGACTTTCTAAAAATTGACTTAAGATTTCGATTAAAATGTCAATGTTTAAAATGTTTCCAAGAAAAATTAAGTGAATATTGTGACGCCAGCCCACTGCAGCGACTACACAACAAAGGACGGTCGGGGCCGGCTGGCCGACCCCACTGGCGCGTAACAAAGGTGCTCAAGGTCAAGCTTCTCCACACCACACACGTGACTAACGTTCGAGCGTGAACACAAAGGCTTTTCCAGAGTATTCGAGAAAAGTCCGGCGGCTGGCGTGTTTGTAAAAGTTCGAGAAAGATCTTGTTACATCATTCGCGGTATATAAGCAGGCGAGGAAACCTCAGAGAAATTAGTTGCGGTGACAGGCATGAGTCGGTCTAAGTGTCAGCGAGTGCGAGACAGCTGTGTGTGTGTGTGTGCGTGCGTGCGTGAGTATGCATGTGCGGTACTGTTGTGAAAGATACGTGCGTCGAAGTGAAGAGGTTTTAATGTCTGTTAAGTGATTGTGTTGCAGAGTTAGTGTATGAGAGACAGGGAAAGCGAAGAAAGGCAATGAAAGGACTGAGTCAAGGATACGAGAAGTAAATAGTGAATAGTTGTAATATTACGAAAGAGCGTAGACTGTGACTCTGATTAAATTTTGGAAGGCAAATAAAGTAACAGAAAAAGTAACTGGGCTTATTTTGTAATTTTGTTACAGTATTTTGAATTTTCTTGGAATAGCGTCTGAGATCCTTATGCTGGAGGGCACTTGCATAGCTGGTAAATCGCATAAAAACAGCCAACATCTTATTAGACAAAAATTGCAGATCATGTTTAGACACTATTTACGTCACAGCTTTTGTGTAAATATCAATTTTCGAGATATTTCTTGTTATTGTTTTGAATTATGATAATAGTTTACCTAGCCACGCAAAGACAACGGAATTTAAAAGCCATCACATAGCTACCAGCTCTTAATGATTTGAGTACCGCTTAATAGTAATGTATTCTATTCCCACTGTACCTTCTCCTTATGGAGATATGTAATAAAACCAATTCTACAAATGTTTATCACGATTTACTTGAAGTAAGCGGCAAAATAAGCGTTTTTAAGAATAGTTCGCACAAAAGTGAATAGAGAAAGTTGTGTTGCACTTACATGACTTTCTCTACTCTTGTACTAACCATTCTTACAAACTCTTATTCCTATATCGTCTTGTTAGTTGAAATAAACATTTGTACAAATTATTTTATTGCTTATTTCCTTGTAGGTACAAGGGGAATATGGGAATACAGTAGGCTTGGAGCGATAGTCAAATCTTTCAAAGCTATGAGATCCCGTTCTCCTTACAGCCCTAGGGTATAAAAATTAATAACATCTTTCATTTGACGGAAGTTTAAGTGTTCCAAAACATACAAATAACAAGGAATATCTCCGAAATGGTTTACACTGCAAAAAAAAAAAAAAATAATTTGGACATAAATTATGTGTTTCAGCAAGATATATATTTTTGTATAGTAAGATTTGGTCTATGTCTTACGGTTTACCAGTTAATGCAAAAGTCGTCTAGAGTAAATAGGACTACAGGGGCTATAGCCAGAAAACTCAGAATATACATTTCATCTGTCACAAAAATATGTTAAAGACGTAGTATTTAAATGAAAATCGTTAAAGCCATTTTCAAGAAAATAAAAATTATCGAAAAAGTTTCCATGTGGAGGGTAGTTTAGGGTGGAAGAATGTTCTTCAAAATCATCGTGTCACATCGTTAAAAGATACTAAATTTAAATACCAGCTTTGGTTTTTAGCCGACTTTTTGTTTTTGAGTTACGCTGTCAACAAACTGACGCGCGCGCGCACACACACATACACACACACGGAACTTTTTAAGTGTTTTTTTTTTTTTTTAATTTCGATTAGAAGGATTCGAATAATTGCAGGTATATCAGTGTATCTGTTGTTCCGTGAACGTATTTTTATGGATATACTTCTTTAATATCTTGAAGCAACTTCGAAGTATTAAACCCACGAAGAACTCTACCATTTTACCTTTAGGCTTATGTATTTCAATAAATTGTGAGTGAATATCTGTAGTGATGTCCCAAGTGTTACAGCATACATAACTCGGGCAGTTATAGAGATAAAATTCAATATATACATTTTTAGGCTTGCAGATTCCTTTAATGTATTATTACTTTTAACTAAATCGTTGGATTTATTTATGCAAGACCTAGATTTCTGTGATTCCCCATACAGCCATGAAACTTTTAATTTCAAAAACATTAGCTTACTTTACATTTTGCTCTTAATTTTAAAAAGCACACATTAAATAAGTTTTTGTTAGGAAGTGAATAGGGATTTTAAACAGCTTTTAAAAGTTACAGTGTTGCAAATAGATATCTTTGAAAGCACATAAATGTATGCCTGATTTGGTCTAGGTAGTTCAAGATAGCAGTTTTTAAACAAACAAATCGATGATTTTATAGAATGTCAGGCGATGCACCCAGAGTTTTAAAAATGTGTTCAAAGGTTATGCTCAAATAATTGCAATAAAACAAATTTGGCAATGACAGTATCATTTATCTCAAATGAATCCATTTTATGCTTTAGAGGGAAAAGGACTTCAAGTTCATATATAATTGTAAAGTTAGACAAGCCACTAGTTGAATACAAGGCGATGGAAGGGAACCGTTGTGGTTCAGTGTCCAGTTTTTGTAGAAACCTTAATTTGATGGTATAAGATTTGCTGTGCCGGCTCCTCTTCATAACCTCCTCAGCGTCGGATCGTTAAATTATGCAAAGCAATTCATTCTCCGCCGCTGTGAACCGTAGCGCTCCAAGACTTGTCTCATTTGGCACTTGCGAGAGATACTGGTGCTGGCATCGCACTGCGGCTGCGCAGATCTTACGTAAAGCATGTTGCCATCACAGTGTTGCGTAGTAGTTATGTCACCATGACCCTCGCCTCGTACTGATGTTCCCTTCCACAATTATTAAGGTTACACGCTTTTGGAAACAGTACGGCTACCTACAACAAATCTTGTCGAATCACAGTGGTTCCATATATGCCGTCCTTAGTGATTCACGGGGCATTTAACTAACCTTAGCCGGAGCGTATTGTCGATCATACAATTAAGCTTGACGTCACACCTGTGTTTTGTTAGTAGCAGTGAGTCAGGCGGCTAACGTGAACCCGGTACGCGTATGTTTACTTCTGTTGTGCAGGGCTGTCCAAGTTCGTGTTTCGCCGTTCTTTGAGTAAAAGGTACTGAGTTTTACTGACCTTGTGAAATTGGAAGTCACATCCTGATGCAAGTAAGGGAAAGACAAAGATGCTTGAAATAAAATATAACTAATTAGTACAAAGCAAATACACCGACGGGCGTCAGCGCAACAGTTAAAAACATGGAGAAACGTCGTATTATATTTTGGCATCTAATTCCCATATGGCTAAGTAATTCACGAGATTTTAGTTATACAAATTAACACTTTCATATACCTTTTTCATATGCACTTTCTCTAGTGGTAACTAGGGGAAGTATTCTATGCCACCCAAAAATTCGATGTCGAGATTTCAGGGAAAATATATGGTTTTTTTTTTTTTTTTTTAAATTTATTTAGATCGATCAGCAGTAAATACATGCTCTACAGATCTGGTAGAACCAAATAAAAATCATAGAAAATATATGTTTTGAGACTCCTGAATTAAAATAAAAAAAAAAAAAAAAAAAAAAAAAAAGCATTTTTAGAAAAAGGTTGTGTGTGTGTGTCTTGACAGCATAGCTCAAAAACTCAGTTAAAATTAAAGTTGGTAATTAACTGTAATATCTCTTACGGATGCGACACGACGATTTTTGAAGAAAGTAGCCACACCCTAAACTACCCTTTACATGGAAAATTTTTCGAAAATTTTGATTTTCTTGAAAATGGCTCTAATGATTTTGATTAAAATGCCGTATGTTTGAGATATTTTTATGCCAAATGAAATGTATATCTTGAATTTTCTGGCTATAGCCTATGTAGAATGAACCATTTCGGAGACATTGGTCACAAAATATCACTATGCCAGAAATGTAGATGTCGCTAAAACACACAATTTATGTTCAAATAAGTTTTTTTTTGTAGAGTGAACCATTTCGGAGATATTCCTTGTTATCTGTGTTAGTTTCGGAAAACTTAAAACTTTCGTAAAATAGAACATCGTTGTTCATTTTTATATGTTAAGCGTGCAAAGAGAACGGAATCTCAAAGCTTTAAAAGATTTGACTATCGCTCAAAGCCTACTGTATTCTAATATCTCCCTTGCACCTACAAGGAAATAAGCAATAAGATAATTTGTACAAATGTTTATCTTAACTAACACGAAGAAGATATAGGAATAAGAGTTTTAGTACAAGAGTAGACAAAGTCATATGAGTGCAACACATCAGATTTTTTGTCTTTAATTGGTTTGTTCCGGCTCATTTAAACCTACAATACTGGTCTACACGAAGTAAAACAGAAATCTTCTGTAATGATTCTTTTTATGTTGTTGTGATACAGTTTGTGGTTATAGTCTTAATATTAACGTTGTGTTGTATTCCTTGATAGACATACAACAAATAATATACTGAATGAACAATTGGGATTAATTAGTGGCGAAACCGTTTAGTTGCGACAACCGCGGGAAAGCGTAATTATATTAAAAGCATATTGAACCAGATTGAATATGGTTTACCTACATGCATTAAATGCTTCATCAAGTGGGGTTACCAACACAATTTCCATTACCGGTAATGAAGTAATTAAACGAGTAGGTACATCAGTGGATATAACGAAAAATAACTGCCTACTCTCGTACCAACTATTCTTAAGAACGCTATGCTCTATTTACTTCATGTTAATATAAACTTTTGTTACAATTTCCTTATAGTTACAATGAAAATACAATACATTTTAAGAGCTGATGGCTACCTTATATGTTTGAAATTCCGCTCTATTTGCATGCTCAAGAAATAAAACACGAATAATAGCTTCCCATATTGTGTTTTCTCAGACTTCGATTTGCTAAATCCACAACGAAGAAAGGACAGAACATTTTGGCTTACGAACTGTGATTAAGTGTTGTATTTTGAGTGTTAAACTGCAATAAGGAAAAATAAAACATCAAAAGCGATATAAGGTGAGTAATTTTGCAGAAAAAATTAACATTGATCCAGAGATATAAGGGAAAAGTGATCTAGCTCTCCGACTTTCCTGAGTGAAGCTGCGCGCCTCAACGCCTCGATATATATGCTGGATGAAAATGTTTTATGTAAAGGGTAGTTGGGGTGGTGGGATTCTCTTGCAAATCTTCATGCCGCATCTTGGAAGATGGCGAGATTAAATACCAAGTTATGCTGTTCACAGACAGACACTCACACCTTTTTCTAAAAATGCCTTTTTTATTCAGGGAACCTCAAAACATGTGTTTCCGGTAAAATATTGTGTCGAATTTGGGTGGATACAGAACTTTCCGTGCTTACTATACGCATTAGAGCCTCTTTGGTTCACTATCATTTATAAAAGTTTTGGAATATTTAAATAGTTCGTTAATAATGGAAAAACATGTATAACACATTTTGAATGTATTTTTGCTGTGAAGCTAAATGTGATGGTTGTAGCTACAAATGAAAGAGATTCAGTGAAAGGCAATAACTCCATTGGGGAAGACCAGCTTGCAGAAAGCAGCTACACTAACAGACAACAACTTAAGTCCCTTGGGATACAAGGTGAAATAGTAGCACCAAGGGAGAAGACAAAAGAACCAGCGAAGAAAACACAACACCCAAGCATTGCTTACCACACACTATTTGTAGGGAAGTCGATGCAATATAGGTCTAGGGGAGAGAGAAGGAACAAATTATGTGGAAAATTTTTAGAAAATTTTGATTTCCTTGAAAATGGCTCTTAACATTTTGATTAAAATCGTCCTATGTTTGAGATATTTTTATGACAAATAAAATGTATATCTTGCATTTTCTGGCTATAGTCCATGTAGTCCTGTTTACTCTGGATGACCTTTGCATAACTGGTAAACCCTAAGAGATAGATCAAATCTTACTATACAAAAAGTATATCCTGCTGGAACACACAATTTATGTCCAAATAGTTATTTATAGAGTGAACCATTTTGGAGATATTCCTCGTTATTTGTGTAAGTTTTGGAAAACATACTTTTGTCAAATGGAACATCGCTATTCATTTTTGGTTATGTTAACAGTGCAAAGAGAACGGAATTTGAAAGCTTTAAAAGATGTGACTATCACTCAAAGCCTACTGTATTCCCATATTTCTCTTATACGTGTAAGAAAACGAGCAATAAGGTGATTTCTACAAGTGTTTATCTCAACTATAACACAAAGAAGACAAGAGTTTGTAAGGATGGTTAGTACAAGAGTAGAGAAAGTCATGCGAGTGCAACACATCAGATTTTTAAATATAGATCCACAAATTTCATATATCTAATCTACTTTCACTACTTCTTTAAAACAAATTTATGCATCACTGCTTGAAAAGCACACGCATGCGCAGTGTTCATTCGACAATAATGACTGAACCACGCAGACCAGAACTGAAATGAACTCCTATCAGCTGGGAGAAAAACAACACATCATTTGTTTGAGTGACAGATTGTTACGGTATGTGGAAAGGCTGTGTTTATAACCTTTTATCGTTTGCTTCTGTGACATATTATCGCATCTTTGCGAATGCTTTTTAAAGTTTGTCGTATTCTTCGATCTAAAGTAGCAAATGCGACAGCAACTTTAACCCTGCTTTGCTGTATGCAAAAAACCATAGCGGTTAGAGAAAATAATATGCATGTAACATAAAAAATTTTCTTTGTCTACTTGAAATTATTTGATTACTTTATAAAACTAGTGTTTCATTGTGGATTTAATTGGAGGTGTATGAGGGATGGAGGGGCCGGAACCAACAATATATTTAAACGATGATGTAGAGAGGGCATACATAAAGTGATAACGAAATCTGATGTGTTGCACTCACATGACATTCCCTACTCTTCTACTAAGCATTCTTACAAACTCTTATTCCTATATCTTCGTGTTAGTTGAGGTGAACATTTGTACAAATTTTCTTATTGCTTATTTTCTTGTAGGTACAAGAGGAATATGGGACTACAGTAGACTTTGTGCGATAGTCAAATATTTTAAAGCTTTGAGATCCCGTTCTCTTTGCATACTTAACATATAAAAAGATGAACCACGATGTTCCATTTCACAAAAGTTCTAAGTTTTCCGAAACTCACACACATAACAAGGAATATGTCCCAAATGGTTTACCCTACAAGAAAATTTATTCGGACATAAATTGTGTATTTTAGCAATGTCTACATTTTTTGTATTGTATGATTTGGTCTATCTCTAACGGTTTACCAGTTATGCAAAAGTCGTCCAGAGTAAATACGACTACAAGGACTATAGCCAGAAAATACAAGATATACATTTCATTTGTCACAAAAATATCTCAAACATATGACATTTTAATCAAAATCGTTAGAGGCATTTTCAAGAAAATCAAAATTTTCGAAAAATTTTCCATGTAAAGAGTAATTTAGCGTGGGGCTATTTTCTTCAAAATCTTCGTGTCGCATTCTTGAAAGACATTAAACTTAAATACCACCTTTGGTTTTTAACCGACTTTTCGTTTTTAAGTTATGCTGTCCACAGATTGACACACACACACACACACACACATACACATACATGGATCTTTTTAAATTGTTATTTTTGTATTCAGGGGGTCTCAAAATATATTTCCGGTGAAATCTCGACATCGAAGTTTTGGGTGGAGTACAACACTTCTTGTACTTAATATACGTAGTAGATAAAGTAATAATAAAGAGGACTCTTCGCAAAATATCCCGTATTTCATATAATATATATATATATATATATATCTTTCACTCGATTTGACAGCAGTATTTACGCTAAACGGCAATCTCGGAAGACTAGAATACGTGCAGATGTTTGCTAAGGTGAATAGATGCAGCTTGTATTTACTAAGCCGTTAACGAGGTTGTGAAGCATATAACGTTAACTATGAGAGTGTGTGAGTGTGTGTACCTGTGGAATGCAACAGGGTGCGCCTTCAAGTTATACTTCCTCCTTGTCAGAGCCACTTCTATTTACAGACATGCGGAAGTACTGGAAAAGTGGAGTGCCCGCGCCGCATACATACAAGCACCTACCTATTGGCAGTGGTTACGTACATATGGATTCTTGTAGGTGTAACAGGCCTGGGCAGGCCAGGCCAGGCCTTAAACATCAAGATGAACCTGTATACCTTCCGGGACAACAGAGTCTACTCTATATGTTCAGGCTTGCAGTGTATGTTTGTGGCTTAGAATTGCATAACTCAAAAGTAAAAAGCAGAATAAATGTAAAATTTGATGTTTAAGTTCATTGTCGTACAGAGGGTGTGTGATAAAATGATTTTTTAAAAAATTCCCCCAATCCGAACAGTATCTACTTTACGTGGAAGAATTTTCGAAATATTTGATTTTCTAAAGAAAAGTGTATTTTGATTAAGATTCCGTAAATCAAAGATATTTAATGATAACCAAAATGGATTTTCTTCCAGTAGTCTGTAAGGTCTACTTCCTTTTTTATTTTCTCTACTGGTAAATAGAGGCTGTCAGTCTGTGGACAGCATAACTAAAAAACGAAGAGTAGGTTAAAAACGAAAGTTGGTGTGTAAGTTGAAGGTCTTTCAAGGATGCGACACGAAGATTTTGAAGAAAATAGCCCCACCCTAAACTACCCCTTACATGGAAAATATTTCGAACATTGTGATTTTCTTGAAAATGGCTCTGATGATTTTGATGAAAATGTCACATGTTTAAGATATTTGTATCACAAAATGTATATTTTGAATTTTTAGGCTATAGCCTATGTAGTCCTGTTTACTCTGGATGACTTTTGAATAACTCGTAAACTATAACAGATAGACAAAATCTTAATATACAAAATATGTAGATTGCTTAAATACTCAATTTATGTCTAAATTATTTTTGTAAAGTAAATATTCCACTTTTGTGAAATGCAACATCGTTGTTCATTTTTTTTTTATTTTTTTTTTATTTTAAGCGTGCAAAGAGAACTTGATCTCAAAGCTTTAAAAAATTTGACTATCGCTCATAGCCTATTGTGTTCTGATATTCCCCTTGCACCTACAAGGAAATAAGCAATAAGATAATTTGTAAGAATGGTTAGTACAAGAGTAGAGAAAGTCATTTGAGTGCAGCACATCAGATTTTTATAGTCTGGAATAACTTATAAAGGTTAAACGATGAACGAACATGCACAGCATCACAAAAGTATATCTCTTTAAAACACACAGTGGGCAGCAGTTGCCCAGGCCTGGCTTATGGGCAGTAGTGTTACTCGTACACAGTGGATTTTGGCTCTTTGTGTTTATTTATACATTCGAACACACACACACACACACACACACACACACACACACACACACACACACACACACACACACACACACACACAGACACCTTAATCGCATTCCTAGAGTTTGTCTATTTGAAGTTACAATTCCGCCTGGTTCATTGTTTCCGAGAAGTTATATATTCCTTTAATCTGGAATCGGAAATTTGGAGGAACATTTTCTGAGGTGGAGATTTCTTTATTCTACTTGAAAGAGCACACACTTTAAACTGACAACTTCATTTTGATTTATGTATAAATATATTATTGGTAGTGGTATTTGATATGAAGAACAGAAGCTGGTTCTTGTTCTGTGGTTCCAGAGCAGCGTGCCTTGGATACCAAGCTTGCATCACATTCCTGTGGTTTCCCTTGTGTGGTGAGAAGGAAGTTTGATACAGTTTCTTGTTGCAGTATGCATTTCTTAAACGCTTGCTATAATTAGTTCACCTTCTCGCCGTCTTCTCAACTTCATCATGCCAATTAACTGGGATGCGCGTGCACCCCAAGTAAAGCAGTTTTGTTGTTTAACTGCTTGTAGCTTTATGGCATGTTGTAAGTTTGAATTTTGTCAATATAAGATCACCATACTTTTATACGGGCACTGTACGTGCATATTACTTAGGTTTTCAATGCATAGTGCATACACATTAAAGGGCTTAGGAGAGCCTTCTGGTGCCTAGTAATATCTCTGAAAAGTTTATGTAGGAAAGCACTGGCTGTTTCCAAACTGAAAATGTGGTACTGAATTCAGAGCGCGTGCATTGGATTTCCTATCAGTAAAATGGGAAGGGTTAGATGATTCTCAGAGACTTCTTCCACCAAAAAAGCTGAATGGAAAGTGATTTTAGATGCCGAAGGATTCCATTTGCGTTCCTGAAAGAGCCTGGAAGGGAACGTTAGATATCAGGGGGAAAAAATTCTAACTGAAGTCTATATCTTAAAGGTTTCGAATTTATTGACTTTCCCTTCCAAATATTACTATTTCACAGCTTCGTTTGCTGTATTTACAACAAATACAATTGATGATATTAATCCTCTTTAAAGTTTAAACATTGATGCCCTTATTTTTCTTGCTTCACGCTTGCCTAGAACCATTTTTGACGTTTTCAGATTTTTTTTCCATACATTAACCATACATATACTAGGCTATTAAAAGATCACTCTCTGGAATGAGAGACGATTGAAAAGCAAAAATGGTTCTATAACTAAGGAAACACTCTTTTCCACTATGCAGGAAAGGTTAAAAGGTAAAACGATTTTTGTTTGGTTTGCCAACGTGCAGAAGAGAAAGTGAAACAACAGCTGTTAATATTTAGCGTTTCTCTGAAAACAAAACAATTCATAAATATGCACACGCTTTTCCTTGTAAAACAAAATGGTTAAACGCTGTAGGCGCTTTCGCTCTGTTAGATAAAAACCTAACAACACCAGGTAAAAAATTTAGCCAAGGAAAGAATGAAAAAAGGTTGTAAACTGATGAACATGCCCATGCGGTAATGTTGCGGTACAGCATGCATGGAGTCCAGTTGGAACCAAAGCGGATTTCAAAACAAACAAGACTTGCCTGCTGATCCATGGTCCCTAGCCAGTCAGCCAGCCCATGGGAGCGACTGTTTTATCACTTATTCAACCTCTGGAACCTCCTGGCATCTCTAAATTCATATAAATGATATCCATAGCGCTGCATTCGGCTCTCCAGCCATGTGCTAGCTAGAGTATAAAACAGCGGAACAGAGTGCGTGATTCATAACGGATCAAGTGACGTGCAAATACGTCATAACACTATATATGAGGCGGGGTTTGGCTCGATCCTCACAAGTGACGTCGGTGGTTCCTAGTGCAACCATGGGGAAGAAGGGTGACAGGAATGCAATCGAGTATTTATACCTACCCCATCACCAAATGCACCTGTCTTTTCCGGTTCTGTTTGTTTAGTATACATACGTCTTTACAAACAAGGCAAGTTTCAAGGCGTGCAGTGGCGGAACTGAATATGAACACGATGTGTTGATTTTGTGATTACGTGATTGTGATTATGTTACGCACGTTTTCTTTTGGCATAGCAGACACAATGCTTTATTTTTACTATGAACAGAAAAATACTTAAGTTCTCATTGGGCTTTGAAGCACTCTTTTTACCTTCTTATGCGACATGATTCCATTACTGACACAATTTGACGGACTGACCGCTTCTCTGAGGTATATAGATAACAGCGGGGGTTGTGGCCTGGTAGCTAACCGTGTGTAACCGAGTGCACGGGGTTAAAACTACAATGTTGTCAGTTCTCCCCTTCAATGTCCTAGTGTCTACGACTGGCTTCTTACCTTGTAAGCCTCCGAGAGTATCATGGGTTCGATACCTGCCCTTGGCTGGCAAGGTTTTTGTAACAACCTGAACTTTTATTTGGTAAAAGGAGCGATGATCTCCGGTGTGCGAATGTAGCAAGGAAACTAGGCGTGGTTTAGTTTTAAGAGAAATATAGCTTTGCTGTATTTTACCTACCCTGTTATTCACAACAAACTGAATACTACCACCCCTCCCCCTCCGTTAAAATACTACCCCAGCCCCTTTCGAACTGCGCCACTGTTACGGCGCGACGTTCCAAAATCATTAGCATTTCGTTCCATTAATTTTACTACTTCGCAATTTTCGAACGCGCGCTAGAGTGATCTAATCTGCGGCCAACTGCAAGCCTTAAATGTTATATTTAAGTTCAGGTAAACACTCGCCAATTTACGCATCTACGGGAGAGTTACTTCGCGAACTTTTACGTAACATTTCTTTATCAGCATTTTCTCCTGTCGGTGGTTTTTGAGAAACACCCCCTGATTTGGCATTTGCATCTATATTTATTGAAACGGGCCCCTGCAGTGTAATAAACCCCTAAATGCATGTTTTGAGACCCTTTAAACAAAAGGGGTTCATATGTGTAAAGGCTCACAGGCTGTTTCATATCTGAACTCACATAAGACAAGTGGACATTGTATAGGTAATGATAAAGCTAAGACTTTATGGCGCGGCGTTTTCTTGGTTGCATGTTGAGTCGATGCAAGATTTATGCCGTAGAAGGCTGGAACTGGTGTATTGCACCAAACAATAACTTCTCCTGTTGGAGAACGAATGAGCTGTTGATAGGATTCTTTTGGTTCAAGCAATCATTTGTTGTTAGTTCAGCTAGCACTCACTAGAGGCCCACTAACAGGCATTTGTCATTATGCACATAAAATTCACCATGTGCGCAATGGGATGCTCTGTTAGTCAATATAATTCACACACTATTGATGGCTGTCTACACATTCACAGGGAGGCGTATATGCTCGACGTTATACATTCTAGAAGCGTTTAACCATAGCTTCAAATTACTTCATGGCTCGAAGTTGACCTAGTTCCAGACAATATCGAAATACTTCAATGTGCACCTCACTAGAAATACGCTTCCGTTGAGCAAAGTAATTAAGGCAATTGTAGCTTAAACTGAAGTCCTAAGATACTTGCGAGCAGCATAAAATATCTGCTGCGCTGCACTCACATGACTTTCTCTAAGCGTTCTTCAACAACTATTCTTATAGAAGCTTACTTCTCGAGTTCAGATTACCTCCATCTGCTTAATTGTGATTTTAAAATATTATAAAACCAGTCTTTGTCAGTAAATAATTGAGATATTAATGTTACAGGTGGAGTGCATATGTTGAATTTTCAGTTAATAACCTTCGTTCTAATTGAATTTTAATCATTGTTCATATGCGAGCAATTAAAACTGCCACAGGAAAAATGAGTAGTTTTAACAAAATACACAACTATGGCTGACATTTAATGGCGGGTGGCTCAACACAACATCTTGCAGTGTTGTACAGTTAAACACACTTAATCACGCTGAAAAGCTGGTGATATAAATATAATTTGCACCCACAAAACTTTATTTACACAACGGGAAAGATGATAGTAAAGGTTAAGTATCAACCGCCATTAAGTTTTGTGTCTGCCGCAGTGTATATTTTTTTCGTAGTATTAAACAGTTTTCGAAATATTCCATCTCGCATTTTTACATTGTAACCGAGTCAACTGATGACAGACATGCTTGAAGTTCTGTTTTCGCCACTGCAAAAGCTCGTTACCACTACTAAAATTTAAATAATAAGTATGACAGGGGACTTTTCAAACATGCTGTCCACCCTTCGCTGTGTTCGAACCTGAGACCCATGGAATTGGAGAGTAACATGTAACAGTGAAAGACGATAAAGACAGGAGATAGCTGTAAGAGCTTTAACAATGGCTTGTTAAACTTATCGGATCCTTGAAGGCCCGCAGGTACCAATTGTTAGCAAGCACATTAAATTTTCAGCACACAGTGCAACTAAGATAAACTTCGGTCAGCACAACCAGTTAACATACGGGCAATGCACTGTAAAATTTCATATTCTAAACCACACTTCATACAAGTGTGTAGAGTTCAACGCACGTGACAAAACACATTTCATAACGTTTTTGTAAGATTTACTACGAGTGGCGTTCGGAAATTATTTACAAGAATAGTTTTATACATTATTTATTAATAAATGTACATCGGATGTCTCAATATACTCCCCACCAACGCCAATACAGTGCTGCCACCTTTCTGGGAACTCCATTATGGCATCACGGAACCATTGTTTGGGGGTACTACGCACACACTCCTAGACAGTTGCCTTCAATTCCTTATTGTTGTAGCAATTTTACCTTGCAGCGCGTCCCTCATGTTATCGACTAGAGACTTTCTTCTTTGGTGTATGCTAGTGATTCGTCACCAGTTACTAGATCTTCATTCTCCATTTGCAATAGTCCACAACACTTCAACTCTACTCTCCTTCTGGCCCTGTGTCAAGTGGAATGCAATGTGCACAGATATTTTTCACTCCTTCCTCCCACAAAAACCATTCAGTCCATCTGTGTCCATGATAGTTACCTTCCATCTCTTGTCCATCACTTTCTCTACTTAACAGCAAACAAGCGCTGTTCTTTCACTATACGCTCTCTCCACTACTACCATCTAGTGTCTGCGCGGTGCACTAGCATCAATTCGTCATCCTATCAGAGAACATACCCATAGATGGAGTCGTATTATTTTAAACAACTCAATTGTAAATCATTTGCGGACGTGCCTCGTATCTTTAGCTTTTGAAATAACTTCCGTTAGGAATGAATCGAGCTTTCCAATTTCTATTCATTGTTCCGTGAAACATGTGTAAAAGCCCTACCCACTATACTTGAGAAAATAAAGAACTTCCCATGTGTGATATTAATCGTCCTATGCTCTGGAAGACTTAAATTTTGTGTCTGCGACAGCTAAGGACTATTAAAATGTAACCCATGTAATTTGTTCCATTAGATAGTTGATTCGATGCGTTAAAGTATATTTGTTTTTTGCTTTAAAATGTGTTTTTCATAAACATTTGGGATATTCTCCTCCATATTTTCATATTTTGATGTAGTTACAATAACATGCTTATCTTATAGAATTATTAAGCCAATTCCTGAAGTATCTTCGAGGTTAGAAGAGGTTGTGCGAGAGGACTGGTTAACGACCTTGTATTTACAGATACACGGTACCAAAATTTGTTTGGGTGTACGAAAC
This sequence comes from Tenodera sinensis, assembly GCA_030765045.1. Classification (NCBI taxonomy): domain Eukaryota; kingdom Metazoa; phylum Arthropoda; class Insecta; order Mantodea; family Mantidae; genus Tenodera; species Tenodera sinensis. The sequence continues at coordinate 69,538,725 of CM060973.1, forward strand.
CTGTAGACGTATCACTGCAACATTCATTTTCGTTTTCTCTCGACTACACCAGTGAATTGTTTACTGGAGCAAATAGGCCAGCCGTTGTTTGGTACTGTATAACATTTTTTTTCTGTCTTATTTGTTATTTTTATGTTGTGACCTCCTTTGGATGTCGGCGCCACGATGGCCGTAATGTTCACTCTGCTGCAACGCTAGTTCTTGTTCAAAGACATGCTGCAATGAAGAGACGCAAATACAAGGAAATTCATTCTATAATACAGGGTGACTTATTGGCTTTCGAACACGTGTAACTTGGGTTTAATAATTGTGTTGTGCATTAAGCATTGTGAAGGAAACAAAGTGATTTAGCGAGTGTACAGGACGAAATTGCTGGCTAGGTTAGGAAAAATTACGTCGTGAGCTTCAAAAAAATTCTGCATATACACAACATTGTGTAAAATTGGCCAATTCTTTATGGGAGAAGCAGAAGTCGATGAACATGAACTAGACCTTTTTACTAATGGTTTCCCTTATTTCAAGTTTTCTCCAGTTGAATCATGTGATGCAGAAAGAAGTTTCTCCAAGTATAAACATAGTAAATTCATTTTTTGTTTTAAGTTTTTGGTCATATTTTCAAAATATTAGGTTAGGTCCATCCGGGCTACTCTCTCTTGTTCAGAGTTTGTCTACTCCTCGACAGGCATCTTATCCCAGGCGCTAACTAGTAAGTCCTGGGGGTCTAAGTCCTCCATAGGAGGAGGTTAAATAGAGAAAAAAATATATTTGTTTCAGTCGGGCATTATATCCTATATCAATTAAAAATCTCATCGCCTAATTTTAATGTAATCGTACGAAATTCGTGAATAAATTAATCTAATTCAGTGGCAGCGTTATATACTTTCTTGAAGCCTACAGAATGTCCAAACAGCAGCAGATGGCGGGTCGAGTTCGGCCTGCGGGTCACAGTTTAGCAAACCCTGCTCCAATTAATAGGGCACGAACAGTGGCATTAAGTTTGTCAGTTCCGACATGGCCATCTCTAATGCAATTACAGTTTTCAAAGGTCTACCTCCCACCTTTCAGAACATCACACAACTCATTTCGTTGCCTTGTTAGAGTTGATTTGGAGCTGATGCTTTTTCCAATAGCGCCCAGGTGCAAACGGAGTCATTAGTGGATGTGAAAAAGGAGGAAATGCTTCAAAGCTTTCAGAACTATTTTAACAAGCGAGCGCGTTTTTGGCACATGCCCCTGTGCAAACACATTCCTTCTAGGAATTGGTGGCAAAATGTGTATGCTAAACAGGAACTCTGGGAATCTCATATTAGCTACCGCTCTACTAATTTACAAGTTTCGCGGAATTCATCAAACAGTCCCTATTTGCGCATTAACACAACTGATTCATGCACGTAGACTTAAAAAGTACGGTTAGGTACGAGTATCTTTTTTTATTATTATTATTATTATTATTATTATTATTATTATTATTATTATTATTATTATTATTATTATTATTATTATTATTATTATTAATTATTATTATTTGTTATACACGTTTTGGGAACTCCTGAATCTAAAACAATTTTTAGAAAATCTCTGAATGTCCATCTGTGAAAAGTATAATTCAAAAATCAAAAGACGGTTAAATAGCATACTTGGTTTAGGTTGGTTAAATACCAAGTATATGACACGACGATTTTCAAGAAAATCCCTCATAGCCAATCGAAATTTTTTATTTTCTCAAAAATGACTAAACATTTTGATTAAAATGCCATATGTTTAAGACATTTTTATAATAAATGAAATGTATATGTTGAATTTTCTGGGATTGTCCACACAAGTCCTTTTGATTGTGAATGATTTTTGCACAACCCGTAAGGGATAGAAAAAATCTTTCTGCACAATAGAAACACAATCTATGTCACGAGTAGAGTAGACAGAGAAATGTTTCCATTTTCTTTAGGTAGATCATGACACTGTGTACCAGTTAAACATTTAAGCTCTTAAGTTAATCTTCTATTGCGTGAATTATTTTGCTTTATATGACAATCCTCTTCTTATTCCTAAGCCAGTTTAGGTATCTTTGTCAGACACATCTTAAAGGAAGTAATTCAAGTGTATATGATCGTTAAAGGCCAGAGGAATTGTACTGGTCATCCATTCAAAGTGGAACGTCGTGAGTTTAACACTAGCGACTGCAATCAAATGTGACTATAGTAACGGATGGGGAGGGTCCACGTAAAATAATCGGTTACATGACATGCATGTGTTTTGATTTTTGAAAAAGAAAGGAACTGCCATAATATTGAAGCAAGTTGATACATTTATGATATATTTATTTCATTGTTAAATGCTAATATAATATGAAAATAACAAAACACTGTGATATTCTAAAACTTTGACTAGGTATCTTTGTTGCGAAATGACTACACTATACATTAGGGAGTTCGTGGATAAACTATCTATGTGCATCGTTTCTTTTTATCTATTTTTTTGAAGTTGGTAAAGGTTGCCAAATAAAATCAGTACTGGGAACGTTGGTTAGAGAGACAAGGGTTCCATTTGCTCATTTGTTTAATGTTAAGTCGCAGTTGTGCGACCTTGTTCTTTTTATTTTTAACAGAAACAGCTGTCGCATCCAAAGCACAAAATAAACTCGACGCAGTGTCCACCCACCGTCTATGTAAATGGCGGTGGTCAGTAGTAGGGTATGACATCACCAACCCTGGTACCCATCCAGCTCGTGGTACATTCTCTGAAGGTGTAGAGGCGTGCGTGCGCACATTGTCTTGCCAAACCATCCTATCCTCTCAGATGTTTGCGATACGGAGCAGATTTTGGTGCAGCGATTAACATACTTTGCTGTGAAAGTGTGATGGTTATCATTGCAATTAATATCCCACGCGCTCTTTTCACAGTCTAGTGCGGAGAAAGGGCTCAGTATTCTGGGAATCTTGGATACCTCAACAAGAGTTCACAGTGCTGCCCCGTCAGGCGGGAAACTATACTACTAGTGGTGTGAAAACAGGTGTTTTACCTCTTCAGTGCTTGTGTGGCAGAAGTGATTGTTGTAGTGAAAAATACTTTTGATTTACTCGGATGATTTTGGAACATTTTCGTGCCCAAACAAGAAATGGGGAAAGTGGAAATGACAACATCTCAACATACAACACTAAATTCTAATTTCTGCTTTGCTCAGATGTAAGTTATTTTTCTCTTCCGAATTCCTTAATTTAGCTCTTTGGAATGTCGCTTCTCTTTATACTAAATTGATGAAATTTAAAAAAAAAAATGAGTAAGTGCTTGGATATATATAGCTAAAGACAGTGTAGATACAAGGTTTTAGTTATTAGACTTGAAAAAATTCATCTTTTGAAAGACTAAATCAAATTCTGGTGATATATCTTGAAAGTGGCTATGCAGGTTTGCTCTCCTGAAATCGCCTTAACCATAGTTTTCCAAAAGCTGTGTTTTTCATATTCCAAATACACTTTTCCTTGTAACAAAGACATTGATGGACATTTTAATGCCTTTTATTCACAATTCCAGCTGTACTCTTTTCATTTTATTGCTCTATCTAGTACCTACTTATGCCGGTATCCCACAAAAGCGTTGTATACAACAAAAATCTGATGTGTTGCACTCACATGACTTTCTCTACTTTTGTACTAATCTTCTAACAAACTCGTGTTCCTATATATTCTTCGTGTTAGTTAAGATAAACATTTGTACAAATTATCTTATTGCTTATTTCCTTGTAGGTACAAGGGGAATATTAGAATACACTACGCTTTGAGCGATAGTCAAATGTTTTAAAGCTTTCAAATTGCGTTCTTTTTGCTCGCTTAACATATAAAAAATGAACAACGATGTTCCATTTCACGAAAGTTTTAAGTTTTCCGAAACTGACACAAATAACAAGGAATATCTCAAATATGGTTCACTCTACAAAAAAAGATTATGCAGACATAAATTGTGTGTTTTAGCGAGATCTACATCTTTTGCATAGTAAGATTTGGTCTATCTCTTACCTTTTACGAGTTATTCAAAAGTCATCTAGAGTAAACAAGTCTACATGGGCTATAACCATAACATTCAAAATATACATTTGAAATATCTTAAACATGACGATTTTAATCAAAATCGTTAGAGCCATTTTCAAGTAAGTCAAAATTTTTGAAAACTTTTCCATGTAAAGGGTAGTTTAGGGTGGGGCTATTTTCTTCAAAATCTTTGTGTCGCATCCTTGAAAGACATTAAACTTAAATACCTACTTTGGTTTTCAACCGACTTTTCGTTTTTGAGTTATGCTGTCCATAGTCTGACAAACATACAGACTGACAAACACACACGGACCTTTTTCTAAAAATGCTTTTTTATTTATTTTTTTTTTTATTTTTTTTTATTCGGGGGTCTCAACACATTTCCAGTGAAATCTCAACGTGGAATTTTTGGGTGGAATACAATACTTCCCCTGATTACCAATAGAGAAAGTAAAAATACATCGTGAGACATCGAGAGTTGAACCTCGGCACGTGCGCGTGAACTGTCATTTGTTTTTGGAGCAAAATGTATCGTAGTAGCCCCAAAAAGCTTGGTCAAAAAAGTTGTACCGTGAGATATCGGCTTTAGCATTAACGAAAAATATAAAATAAATTGTCTACTGGGTTTCTAATAAAATATCTTCGATACGATCATAATATGCTATAAGGAGAGAAATGCGTGGCAGGGAAGTCCCAGAAAGGAAGGAAACAAAAAGTGAAACTTGCGTATAAATACAGTGAGCTGGGAGAAGGGAGAAACGTGAAGCAATGCTTCGGAAGGTGAAAAGTTTAAATAACTATTTCCATAACAAAACGCTGTCGTCTTGTCCAAAGTTTAGAGTTATTTTGGTTATCATTTAGGTTTTGTTCTACAACGTGTATGTGGAAACGGCAGGCTAGAGAAAATCACACGCCTGAACACCCCTCGTTCAGTATATACATTCCCATTCGCTTTTCGATTCAATGACAGGCAGATATTTTGAAATAAATTGTGGTTGAAGTAGCTTTAGATCTTATTTATCGTTAATGTTACTTGTTTTGGCTTAAAGTACTCTGTCATTTAAATTGTGGAACGGCGTGAAGGTAGAAAAATCTAATGTGTTGCACTCGCATGACTTTCTCTACTCTTGTACCAACAATTATTTTCTTGTAGGTGCAAGGGGAATATGAGAAATACAGTAGGCTTTGAGTGACAGTCAAATCTTATAAAGCTGGTCGCTATATAAAGGTTTTAAAATTCCTTTCTCTTTGCACGGCCAAAAGATAAAAAAATCTAAATAATAACCTTCCATTTGAGAAAAGTAAAGGTACTGCAAAACTCACGAATAAAAAGGAATAATTCCGAAATGATTCACTTCACATAAAAATGCATTTGGACTTAACGTGTGTGTTTTAGCAAGATCTACATTTTTGTAGAGTAAGATTTGGTCTATTTCTTACGGTTTACGAGTAATTCAAAAGTCATCAAGAGTAAATACGACTACATGGGCTATAGCCAGAAAATTCAAAATATCCATTTCATTTGCTATAAAAATATCTTAAACATAAGGCATTTTAATCAAACTCTTCAGAGGCATTTTTGAGAAAATCAAAAATTTTGAACAATTTTGTATGTAAAAGCTACTTTAGTGTGGAGGAATTTTCTTCAAAATCTTCGTATTGTACCATTGGAAGGTATTAAACTCAGATGTCAACTTTGGTTTTTAACCGACTTTTCGTTTTTGAGTTGTGCTGTTCACACGCACGCACACACACATACACACACACAAATTAACACACGACTTTTTCTAAAAATGATTTTTTGGCGGATTTGGGGGCCTCAAAACATGACATGTTGAAATCTCGACATCGAATTTTCGGGTCGAATACACCTATTTACATAGTAGAGAAGGTAAAAGTGTTTCTAAATGTTGGAATAATAGACTTCGAGTTGGTTATAATTATATTTAAATGAAATGTTGAAAATTTGTGAAAATCTATTCGGCACTAAATTCATTACAGACACGCTTCGCGAATCTTCATTTCCGCATAGGTAGGGAAGGTGAGGAACAGGGAGCTATTACTTTGACAGTAATAATTGATTAGTATTTCATACATCCATGTGCAAGCTGACGCTGTAAAGGTAGAACGAGAGTTTAAAATCCAATGCCACAGCCAGTATTCAAACCACGGATCTTCGGTTTACTATTCCGCAGCTTTAAGCAGCTAAGCTACCATGACATATTTTCATTACAAGTTTTTCAGTTTACTTTGAGATACCATATACCAATGGAGGCCTAAGTGCTTACGAAATTGCAGTTCGCTTTTGGAATTCTTTTTTCTCACAGAATTAACCTGAGAAAACTTTCTGGTTTGTCGATAAAAGTTGGGGAATTTAATGTCGCGTCGACGTGTTGTCTTTCATGGTCTAAGCTAGCCTCTGGTTCCTGAAGTCGCGGGTTCAAACCCGGCGGAAGGCGTTAGCTTTTCTTCGGGCTTAAAAATCGTTTAGCATGGTTACTTCGAAAGAGAAATTAAGCCATTGGTCCCGTATATAGTTGTAAAACTACCGTAGGCTAACGTAGGCTAGGTCACTTAACCCGCGGAGCATTAGCGCCTTCAAAAACATTTGGAAGGTCCTCTAAGTGCAGCTACCAGGCAGTAGGTTTGTTGGCATAAATAAATACGTGATGTTGTATTTTGACTCTGATAAATTTTTACAGCAATTACTTTCTTAGGAGGCACCTAACACTCAGTTTTACTGTGGTTCTTGAACACATTTTAAACCAAAACGAGTTATTAATTACATTTTAAACATAACGTTTGTTAATTAGTACACACAATGACTATAGTTGCAGATATCTGAACATGAAACAACACGTAAGCAAGGAAATGTACCTACGAGCATACCGGAGGCGGAAGCCTCTACTGTGCAGCCAGGATTTTCCAGCTAATCTGTGGATTATTTGCCTCTGCAATACCCTGCCATGCCATTAACGCTTTTGCTTTGCATGTTTAACCTCCATCACGCACTCTGAACAAGGTAAACCTAATTAGTTGCAAATTGAGAGTGCTATTTTTTAGAGCAACGACGAGACAAGAACATTTTAAAACCTGAGTTGTTAGAATCTCATGAGTCCAGCATGCCTAAACATTTTTATCACAAGTAATATCATAAGATGTCTGAGCTAACCTATAAGTTTTCGAGCGAAGCAAGAGTCAGACCCAGGGTTGCCAACATTTAAAAGTAAAATTATCGTACCAGCAACTGAAAATTACAGATTTGGATTCAAAATTATCGTACATCATAGAGCAAACGTTACAACAATAAAAATATCAGTATAATATTTATGAAAATATAAGAGTAATGATGTTTATTATATCCACTTACAAGATTGATGACCTCAACAAATATTACAACTTTAGCACTTATGTTTCTCGCACTATTCATCTGAAAGCTCAGCTTCCTCAACTGTTGCAGCATTGCACAAATTTGTTGTTGAGATAAACCTTAACATCTTCTCGGTGACTTGCAGATTTTAAGATCTACCACGTTCTTTCATAAGTTGAGACAACAAAGTGAGTTCATTTACCGTATCTAGTGCCAATCTGTTTCTAACTTTAGTTTTTATTAAACCCGGTTTAGTACAAAAAAAAAAAAAAAAAAAAAAAAAAAAAAAAAAAAAACACACAAGAAGTGCTTCTGCGGGGCAATGAAACCACTGATAATGCAAAGGCCGCTAGTTCTTTGAAATCAGAATTTTCACCAAGGTGACATGTGTTTAACAGAAACTGCCAGGTTCAGGCATATTCTTTATTTCACACAGAATATCACGTATTCCGACTTTTCTCCCTTGATCATCAATTTTCTGAACAGTGTCTTCTTAATTGAGATTACCAGATCTGGGCACACTGGCAATAAGAGGATAAAGGGTAGCAGCCTTAGTAGGGTTGGAAATGGTTGCTATGGGGTGGAGACAGACAATGAGGACAAAAGTGGTGTTATTTGTAATTAGTTTCATTTCACTGGAGTAATAAACCAGTGAAAATGGTATTTCGCCGATATCGAACTATCATACATTCAAATTATCGTACACCCCCATAATTATCGTACGGGTTGACAACTATCGTACAAACATTAAACTTATCGTATGCCCCCATAATTATCGTACGAGTTTGCAACCCTGGTCAGACCATCGACTGATGTTTACCTGGAATACTTAATAAATAAAATATGAATTTAAACACTATATCGCAAATATTTGACCAGAAAATGCTCAGTTCTATAAAAAGGAAAACCTAAAATATATTAATTTCGATTAGTGTAGTTCGACTTACTCACTGCTCCCAATTTTTAACATTAACAATTTTTTTTTTCTGAAAGAATATGTTACTTATTAAAATAAAAATTGAGTGCTTTTTGATTGCCAATCGATGGTAATGTGTAATAAATTGTTTTGCAGCGATTTATGGGACACAGTTGGCGTCTCTGATTAAATAAAAAATGATATATACTTCATCCAGCCTTAGATCCACGCCTTGTATCCCTCCGCGGTAATCTAGTGTTCGCATCAGCTGCGACTAACTCAAATAAACACACACCACAGGACACTATTCTTATTAATATTATTTACTTCTTTATATTAATCAAAGGTTAAAAACTATGTTTGATTGTCATGTACCTTAAACTCGAAGATCGTCGCCAATTTCTAAGGTACTATATTTTGTGGCGTGGTTTGGTTTCGCGCGTATCTTGGGTTAGTTGTTTACATCAAGCTGGGATCTAAGAGTGGAGCGATTATAGTAATAATTTGCGTAAAACAAAAGAATGGCCACTGATATAGCGTATATGATAATGTAACGCCTTTATGTAGAAATAGTCGTAAGAAATTTAGCGTCCTACATACATAGGTTCTAAATTGAGATGAGCAAAATCAAGTGATTCATGTGGGTTTGGAATTTAGTTTAGTGTTTGCTTTCGAGAAACATTGAAGGTTACGTGCAATATCAGAGTCGTTACAGATCAAATCAGAAGGAAATAGGAATTACGGTTCGTATTTTTTCTTGCAGAGGGATCCCATAAAACTCTTCACTGTACCTGAATATTAATACTTTTTGTATTTTATCAGGAAGTCTCTAAATAAGCCTCTAATTGTTCTCCCGCTGTACTAAAATACATAAAAGTATTGCTTTCTACCCAAAACTTCTTATGAAGGTTTCACCGGAAATAAATCCCTTAAGGCCACTTGGTTCAAAGAAATGTTTAAAGGTGAGAAAGAGAGAGAGAGTGAGTGAGAGAGAGAAATCTGATGTGTTGAATTCTCATAACTTTCTCTACTCGTGTAAAAGTTGTTACAAACGTTTATTCCTCTACTTTATGTTAATCGAAAATTTAGTTTCTGGTTCTTTTGCTTTTCTTTCTTTTTTCTTTTTTTTTAATTTATGGACGCTCGTAACCTCTAAATCAGAGGTGGACACGAGCGGATTCGTGAACCTTTCGCCGGATAACTATGCAGCACAACGGTACACGCCCCGTTCCTTTGGTTTCACGAGTCCAAAGGTCGTTTCGCCGCCGGTATCAGTGCATCACTGCAGGAATGTTGTCTGTGTCAACACCGTCTACCTCATTTGTAGCAAGATATTACATGGTTTTCTTTGAACGACTTTATTATGGATATTGTGTCTTATGCAACGAAAAAACTAGTGTTTTCTGATCTATATTTTTATATAATTATGTTGTATAAATTTTCTTCTTCTTCTTCTTCTTCTTCTTCTTCTTATTATTATTATTATTATTATTATTATTATTATTATTATTATTATTATTATTATTATTATTATTATTATTATTATTATTATTATTATTATTATTATTATTATTATTATTATTATTATTATTATATTTGATATATGATTGATTTAATAAATTAATATTTTTAAAGTAGCTATAAATTTCAGTATGAACTTACCGTACGTGGTAGAGAAAGTAAAAAAAAAAAAAAAAAAAAATTATTTTATTATTTAACGACGCTGTCAATTGCCAGGATCACATCAGCGTCGCCGGTGTGCCGGAATTTCGTCCCGCAGGAGTTCTTTTACATGCCAGTAAATCTACTGACATGGAGCTGTCGTTTTTAAGCACACTTAAAAACCATCGGCCTGGGCCGGGTTTGAACCCGCGACCTTGGGATTAGTAGGCCAGCGTCTAACCAACTGAGCCACCCAGACCTACGAGAGAAAGTAAAAAAGACATATCTACTTGTATATCAAGGATGGAAGGCAAACTTTAGTAGGGGATTCCCCACATCCTAACCCACACTTCGCATGCAAGATTCTGCTTTCCTTATTTTTCCGTTGTCTATAACTTCCGCGTACAACTAATTTTAGTTAGGTGAACCTGTTGCTCCCTACATACTTTGTGATATTGGTGGATATGTGAAATAGTCTGTGTGATTACCCATTGTAAATTATTCTTTATTTTCTTGATATTTTCCACAGGCAAAATCTGCTTTTGCAGATAATACTGCCTTTTAGGAAGTTGGTTGGCTTCCTTCATGCACGTTCCTGCTATAAAACGTAAAGTGAAACTATTACTGCAAGCAAACTTTTGTTTAAGGGATTGTTGCAATACTCGCGAAATATGGCAATGGGTGGGGAGTATCTTGTTATGTACCTACCTTTCTTTTGCAAGTGGAGAAGTAAGTAGTATTTACATTTGTGGTTTACAAACCAAAGCTTTGCTGTTTTCCAAAATACAGCTTATGCATTTGTAGATACGTGAGGGTGTTTCTGTTACAACTTCATTATACTCTCCCCTCGGTTGGCAGGCTGAAATAGCAGGGGTGCTTGAGAGAGTAACCCGTGTAGGAACATTATTAGGGATGTAGGGAGGAGGGTGCAGCAAACTTCCCTGTTCGTCCAGGTAATTCCTTTTTAAATGAAATGTTGATCCTATCTTCGCTTTAATTACAAATCTCGTGTAGAAAAGGGAATATGTCGCTAAAACATTCCTGTTTGCAGCAAATGAGTTTTGTAGGGAACACATAATACTATTACTACCCAAACATTCAAAAACTGGAAGTGTTTTGAGGCCCCAGGAGTCAAAAAGAAAGAAAAGGGGGAAGAAAAAAAGAAATGGAGTTGTAACGCTTTAATTTTATTGAGGTCATTGTATAATATTACATTGATCACCTTTCAATTCATTAATTTTGAAAAGAGGTTCCATAGCACGTCCGACTACGTGCGTGTGTGTACGATTAAGAACAAAATCCCCTATACCAAACTGTTCTTAGATAGAAAAAATGTTATTTTTATTTTTTTAATTACAAAGGCTTGATGAAATGTCAGATTAAGATACTTGCGCAGTAAATAAATAAATGTATAGCTGTCCTGAATTTTTTGGGAATGGCCTTCTTTATTGAGAAATAATTTAATATAATTTTGTATATGATTTCCATGCCAATATAGCTATTCTGTTTTAAATATTTGACTAATGTTTCGTTTTATATCTCCCACTTGAATCTTAAAGAAATGTGTAAACAAATTAATTTTGGAAACGTGTAAGAATAGTTTTGTAAGACGTTGTATTAAAATAACCGATAATGGGTCATGGACTATGCTTTATTCCTGCAACAAACGTTTTAATGGCTTTCAGGGTGACCTCTCTAGTCGTGCCCTAGCGTCAACAACCGTGGACAGCATTGATGAATGGTGTTTGTCTTTTCAGCTCATCAGATATCCAAAATTTTCCAATTTGTTTACCAGTCCCAGCATTACATTTCTTAGGGGAGAACTGCTAATACTAAATTTTCTCTGTTTTGCCCCTCGAGTAGCTGTAATCCAGTATTGTTTCACAAAGAAGAGCCCTTGATTTAATGTGCACTCCATTTTCAGTACCTGGAACAAAATGTCGAAAACAGGTGCCAACAATAAAAGACAAAGATACAGTGATTGTGACAAAACGTTGTAAACATTTTTATAGAAACTGCAAAATTAAGAAATTGTTACCTTATATGAGGTGGAAGAATACCTAGAGAAAGTGGTTCGAATGTAACACATCAAATTCTTCATCAAAGAACGTTCTCGAAGTGATGTTACTAATTCTTGTCTTGAACATTCCAGTCTCTTTGTGCAAACTTAGTTAAGAATTCTATACATCTTAAAGCTGCAGATATTTCTTTAAGGATAGAGAAACGCGGCTCTAATCGTTTCAAAACCAAAAAGCATGCCAGGTGTTCGTGAGGTGGAAATGCCCGCAGTCTTTGATCAGCTCGGCCACAAAGCGCCGGTTTAATGGGTAACTTCATGGCTAAGGTGGTCGTAAAAGAACTAGGTTACTATGGGTCAATTAGCATTTAGATTAAGTTATACGTCGTTTAAAGCTCTCATTACTTTTTTCGCTAAAGTGGAAATAGGTTGCAATTATAGCCGCCTTTCAGCGGCGTCTTCCAATCCGAAGTGAAAATTTGCAGAGCAGAACCTCCTCTTCGAATATGATTATGACGTTAATATGCATGACCCCATTTGTGAATAAATGTCTTGTCATCAGTTCTGAAGACTTTATATCGTAGCCATTCTTCAGACTAGCTGTAATAGCATGGCTAAGAAGTAATTTATACAGATCGTTGATAATAAATATGAAATGTGAAGGAATATTTAGACACAGATTTTAGATTTATACGCTTCTGTAGCATTTATATGAACAGTTATTCTAACCATTCCCCATTAATTGCAGTTTATTATTCACAAGCGATGTGAAATAAACGAGTCAGATGGCTCCACGGTAATGTCTTTGGCCCGCATTCGGGAGGCCGCGGGTTCAAATCCCGTGTACCGTTCAATCTCACTGACTTTTCCGTGGTTTTTCTCAGTCGCCAAGGTAAATACAGGACTGTATATTTAATATCACCACCCAAACTTCTATCTTAAGTCTAAAACAATAGTAAAAATGAAAAATATATGGTAATAGTGAATGCTGTGCCATCTGTCCACACATAACGTGAGCATATAGATTGGATGGCACACTGATGCCATCTGCTTGTCAAATACATAAAACATGCGAAAATCGGTTTCCGAGGTTGCGGGTTCAAACCCAGCGAGAGCGATGGTATTTTTTCGGGCGTGAAAATCTTAGAATGGCTTCTATCGGAAGAGAAGTAAAGCAAAGCCTTGGGTCCAGTGTTGAATTTATGGCACGTAAAAGAACTTCTAGCCTGATAGACATCTGTAAGCAAAATTAGGCGGTCTTTCATGCCCTGTATAGAATGGGACGCTGAGAATCATAGCAATTAAAGTACGTACATAAATACATGCAGAAAAGCATTCAAATATGAATTCGTGACCATGCAAAGAAAAAAGAAGAATGTCGAACATTTAAACGACGGTGTGCTAATGGAATTTTAAATATTTCTAAAAGGACTGCTGCCATGAAAAAACTGTATTTGGCACATGCTGTATATTTTAATTTTACTTGTGGTCAGATTTTGTGTACATCTTCTGGTTTCCCAAATATAGGTGACCAGACCCAATCAAAATGTAGAAGTCTTCACAGTCTCATTTAAAATTTAGAATATACACACCTTAATTGGCTACATTCATATAAGGACAGATTTTAATTAAATCCTTAGAGATGTTTTGAGAAAATGAAAAAGAACCAGCATTTTTGCAGCTTCTTTGGGTTCCTAATTTGTACTTCTATAATTTCTCTGGCTCTTCGTATAATGCTTATTTTGAAAAAAATACAAGTAGGAGGGTTGTGGAAATAGAAGAATATAAGCCTCTCTCACTTTTAGGAACACGGAAGAACTCTCAAAGAATGCGACAGAAAGGGTTAGAAGACGGAGATTGGTAGGCGGAGGAATATGGAGAAGTCACTTTTTGGCGAATTATTTTGATTATATTTCTTCTAATGAAAACTGCTTGTTTATCTCTATTTTTATACACGTTATAGCTACCAACTAGATAAGAGTTTTATTATGAAGGCTGTAACGATTTTTAATATGTTGTTGATATTAATGTGAGACGAACTTAGAAGTGCTGTTTAGCTTTTATTAATCTTCGTTGGAATGAAAGTCTCTACGAAATCTAGCATCAGTCTGAGAGCTATAAGACTCTAATACTGTTGTCACGGAGTAGTACGGATCTATTTTATAGATGAAACAATCGACATTATTTTAATGATTGTTTGGAGCAATTTATTAACACTTAAACATCATTATCCTTGTCATGAAACACTTTTACAATGTCTCGTTAACAAACAAAATGGCTAGACACAGCCAATGATTATGAAAACACAATGTTCTTCTCTAATCTCGCCGCACTCGATTGAACTCAATCAATTGTTAACGATATAGTTTGTTGTTTGCGGTATATATCGCAAAAATGCTCAACTAATTATCATTGATTATTATTTCTCGTTATAATGTTGATCAAAGTCACTTCTTCCTCCTTGGTTGTATCACACATGGACAAATGAGCCCAGCCTACACTGCCTATATTTTAACTTAGTTATTTCAGGGGGCTTTCTGTTGCCTCTATATTTATAATTTGAGTTATTTCAGAGGGCTTACACAAAGATACTGCCTCAACGCTTATGTCGTCAAGCAAACCTAGCAAACAGACAAAGGGATCAACGTGATTTTAAATTGCTTACTTGTAAGAATAGTTTAAGAGATACAAAAATAAACGATAGAGAAAGCAATGTGTATGTAACAAATCGGTGATTCATTGTAATGTCCCATAGTTGAAAATCCTTAATAATGAAATACTCACAGCTTTTTTCTGCTTATTTATACGCTACCTTCAACATATAAGGTCATATCGGCGGGTTTTTATTTGTAACAATTTCTCATCGGTGATAGTGTTCAGTAAACCTATTTGTGTAACTTCGGCTTTGTTTGTTGCTTTTCCCCTAAACACTAAATTCATCTGGAATGTCAGTAAAGACTAGTTCACAAACACCCGACTACAGAAACCGTAACGACAACGACAACGGGAAGCAAGGCAGCACTCAATGTATTAGTTCACTACAGTCCGGGAACGAGAACGACTAGATATATTATCGATCATAAAAAGTGGAGGTCGATATTGCACATTGGGAATAATTCATTTCTTTCTAACCTACTCATATATTTTCTAGTTTGCGACTAGGGAGAGCTCTAGCGGCTGTTTCATGACACGGCCCCCTTGAATAATTTTTACAGCGTAAGTCTAATACACAGTATGAATCTAACATGCCATATGCGGCAACGGGAATAGGCATTTTGAACTTGGCCAAGTCTCCTTTCCCATTCTCGGGCCCAGGAAAGCTCCCCGTTGATTGTGAACACTCCTATTTGAATACATGTATTTCAAGTGTCTCGTTCTGGTTATCGTTGTCTTTAGCTGTGGTTGTGAACGAGCCTTAGTTCTTCCAGATTATAGAGAGGATGGGGAATAATCCTGAGGAGTTTTCGCTGCAGATGTTCAATGACTAGGTCTGTTCGACCTTTAAGTACGTGACCTGGGTTTAAAACAGATGTGACCCAGGTTGCTTTCTATGTCTTATTATGAGTGGGCTATATAGGTACTTAAAATAAATTTATTGCGCTTTAATACTAAAGAAATATTCTCATTCTCCAGCCGAAATCGAATCCAGTATGCTAATCACCAGACGTTGCAGTACTTTTTTTACTGTCTTCAGGTTTTAACAAATCATTATCTTAATATCGTCGTGTTGGCATAGAAGAGGACTGAAATGCCCAACTCCGTGTGACGGGGAGGTCCGGAACTACAGCCTAACTCTTAGAGCATATTCTCAGCAAACCGAAAGCATTCATTAGTTTTATTATTCTGTGGATGTTGTGAATCACTTTTTGTTAGTGTGTAAAGAGTTGATTAAGAATTGTGCTATACATGTGTCTTGGTTTTTTGAGGGCAGTTTAAGTAAAGGACAAGGAAATAAAGAATAAGGTAACGAATTATGTGAGATAGTTGTTTGAATATTGATACCAACATCAGAAGTGGCGTTTAGGCAGTGGTGGTCAGGGACCTGAAGTGGCTACAGAATGTGGGTGGTACTCCTGTCTGCCGGGTACACTGACCTCGATCCAAATTATGTTCTTGTCGTGTGTCGCGGTAGATGCATAGCAACACCGTCTGCCCACATCCTTGATGGCCTCTTCCAAGAACTGACAGCGGCCGAATTCCAGAAGCAATGTGCTGCAACCTCTCTCATCAGGGAACACTTGAGGACCATCTGTCAAAGCAAAAAATATGATTTGACACAACAGAACTGCTAGATTTAAAAGTAAAAATGGCTGACTTTCGCTACAGTGAAGCATCTATGCTTAATATAAACTGCGTATGCAAGTATGGTATTTAATCTTGTAGGCCATACCAATGGACATTGATGTATGCCTGCCTCATTTTTCATTTAAGAGGTTAGTAATTACAACACAGCATTTAAATGACATTTCATAGGCTATATCATCCTTCAGTTCGTAAAATAGTGTTAATAAATGCAATTCGATGGTCAAATTCTCTGGATAAATCGACAGTCACTAATGGCACTACTTTTTGTTTGTTTCTGGTGACGCAAACGTTCCTCTAAGTCGAAGACGTCGCCTTTAAGACCTATAAGATCTCGTGTTTGGTGTCCGGACTAGCTCTAGCAAGAGGTCCTAATCTTCAGGGTATGCGTGAGTTATGGTAGGAATGGAACCAAACGAAGAATTAACCAACATATCACTTTATTTGCAAATTTCCAGATTTGTAGAGAACTGCCGACGACATTTAAATGGAATGTAACTTTGTAACTTCAACTACAACGTTATAACACTTTAACTTTGTCACCCTTTAGCAACCGTCGAATTATGTATACGCGCTAGCTTACGTACAAATCCCAAATTGCACGCGCGTTCTCTCGGCTCGATTCAAGACGAGTGTGTGTTGCGTTGCATTTGTTTATGCGTGGGCGACACGAAGGAAGCAATTTCCATTGGCTAACTTTAGAGCACGTCATGTTAGGATACGAATCAGCCCGCGGAATCACTATGGCTTCGTACAAACAATAATTGTAACCTCATTTAAATCTGCCTAGGCTTCCATTCTTGAGACTTTAACATATTCAGTTTTATTACGTCTTCCCTTTAACTATCGATTAGAATCTTCTTTTGTTCCTTTCTATTATCAATGGCATATATTCACATTATAATTTCGGTTTCACTGGTAATCACAGAAATTGTAATTTATTGCTTGTTTAACCTAGAGGCCATTTATAGTAATTCTGTTTGCTCCTTGTCAAACGAATATGCAATGCACTCTTATTGACATTCTCACGGGGAATCTGAAGTATTTGTGTGTCTGTTTTCGCGGTGTTTTATAGAATGGAGCATATGGTGTGAATATGCTCCCCTGTCTTACAGTTAGACGCGTAACTCAGTCGTTAACTGGCCCGCTTACACAGCAAATGAGGGAACTCTTCTGTCACACCCCAAAATAGACTGGCATGTTTTTTGTTAGTGTTCACCTAATAGACATTTTAGTCACCTGCTGGGATACACATGTGCTGGCATGTTCGTCCACGAGGTTTAAGCCATTAACGTGTCCCGCAGAGAGAAGTGTTATATCTCTTTCTACCCTGGTATCGGAACCTTCTGCTCGATCCTTCGAGGGGCACCTGTTCATAACGATAGTGATATCCACCAATCAAAGGTGCACCAGTTCATGACGACACTGCTAATCCCGCAATCAAAGATACACTTACTCATAATCACACTGATAACTACCAATCTAAAGATCAGCCTGTAGCAATCGATATTTCTCGTCTCCGCACAACAAACTATCGATTCCGTTATATGAAGTAAAACTACACCTTTTATTTAATAATTAGTGCTAATATTGTAAATAGCATTCTAATAAATTGAATTTGTCTTCTCGTTTTTAAAGATTGAGATATATGTTCTCTCAGTGTGATTGGTTGAAGGCCAACATAACAAAGTTGAAGGCGCAACTATCGATTCTCGTTTGTACAATCGAATAACAAATACATTATTAAAACTTTGAACACCGTGACAATACTATGCAGCATAGAATATTAAAAATATGTTATCAATGTTTTAGACTTTGATGATCGAACATCAATGGTAGTTTGAAACTTCAGTATAAAGGCAATGAGATGCTCCTGTAAACGGCCTCATGGCGCTCATCTTTCGAAGCATCCACGTTTTAAAAATGCGTTTAATGATACACGACTTTCAAGAGATTGTTAGCTCGTTTTTGCCTTCAAGGAACGAAACAGCGCCCTCTTTATTGCAAATATGTGGTTATAATAACGGCGTGGGATGGGCATAACTTAACTTTATGACTCATAATAAGTGATTACAGATGAAAATACAAGAGACACCTATCTACAAATTGCACAAAGGGAAAAAGAACCTCGCTTCGCGGTTCTTGCATATAAAGCGGAACTTCGCAATTAACTCTCTGGAGAACAGACGCTGGAAGCTGTTTTAAACAGTTTTAATCAGATATTAAGCAAAGAAAACAGTCTTTGAATTGGATCAGAGTGAATGTTAAATTGGCTTCTGAATACGTCGTTATCCTGCTTTGAGTGGTAGGGGATTCACAATTACCCTCATGATGTCACATTATGTCATTTATTTGGAAAATGGCTCTTCTATTTCATCCGCTGACAGTAGTAGAAATAAAGTTTTTTTTTAAGTAAAATAGAAGTGTTTTGTACACAGTATCTCAATTTGGTAACACGCCCAAAAGCAATAGGCAATAAAGAGCGAATCAGATATGAAACCTCTGATGTGTTATATTCACATGCCTTTCTATACTCATGCTCTATCTACTTCATACTAATCCAGATAAACATTTGCAGAAATGGCTTTATTACATATTTTCTTGAGTGCAATGGGAGTAAGGGTTATACAGTAAGCAAAGCACTCTGGAAGTCCTTATCCTTGCAATGTTAATTAGACATATTCAATGTAGCTTTTTTCCGGATCTATTATGAATATACTCCTGAAATTTTTTCAGGGGTAAGATTATTCCTTTATCTGCTCCTTAACATGGGGGTTTGAGGATGCTTTATTTTCCCAATTATACATAAACTTGTTTAATAATGTATTTTTCCTACATTTTTAATATATTTTTATGCAATCCAGGAAATAGTTTATGATTCTCAAAACTCTTGTGTAAATATGCATAATACTGTAATACACATATCCTGAAAGTTCCACAGCAATATCATTTCTGGAGGTTGAGAAAAGCTACATAACATATTAAAAAATCTTATGTGCTCCACTCACACGACTTTCTCTACTCTGGCACTAACCACTCTTGTAAATTCTATTCCTATATCTTCTTTTAAAACTTTCAAATCCCGTTCTATTTGCAGGGGTAACATATAATAAAGTTAATGACGATGTTCCATTTGACAGAAGTATGTTTTCCAAAACTCACATAAATAACAAAGCATATCTCCAAAATGGTTCACTCTACAAAAAATTATTGGAGCATAAATTGTGTATTTTAGCAAGATCTACATTTTTTGTAAATTAAGATTTGGTCTATCTCTTACGGTATACCAGTTATGCAAAAGTAATACAGAGTAAATACGACTACAGGGGCTATAGCCAGAAAATTCAAAATATACATTTCATTTGTCATAAAAATATATCAAACATGTAATTTTAATAAAAATCCTTAGAGCCTTTTCAAGAAAATCAAAATTTTCGAAAAATCTTCCATGTAGTTTAGGGTGAAGCAATTTTCTTTACAATCTTCGTGCTGCAGCCTTGAAAGGCAACCTTGAATACCGCGCGCGGGCGGGCAGGCAGGCAGGCAGACAGACAGACAGACACGGACCTTTTTCAAAAAATGCTTTTTTGGGGTCGGAAGCCTCAAAACATATTTCCGGTGAAATCTCGACATCGAATTTTTGGGTGGAATACAATACTTCTTTTACTTTACTATGCATAGTAGAGAAAGTAAAAATTGTAACTTACAGAAAAAGGCCCCTAAACTTTTCAGTGCATATTTGAACCATATGCTAGGTCATCCTCCAATGAATGTGTCAACAGGATTATATGTCCAAATGCCCAAGACAGAGTTTGTACACCTACAGATTTCTTCCTCATTTACTTCTTTTAATAAATTACTGTATTGCTCTTCATTGTCTTCAAGTTTCTCAGCAGGAGTTGAGTGGAATTGGGCCTCGGGAGTTGATGCAGATTGGAGGTTAGGACTTAAATCAGTTGTTGAAGCAGCTATTTTAGGCTTACCAACGTCCTTCCTTTTCTTAAGCACTGAAATTGCTTCTTCTGTCCATTTTAACACATAAATGTCACTTATATAATAGAAATGCAAGGTAGAAGATCACTAATAAGTTAATATAATAAACAATGGTACCTGAAAAACAACTTTCTGCTATCTGTGGTGAAATCACTGAATTAATGTGCCCAACAAGCTGGCCAAGGCTAAAATGTCCCTTCAGAACATTAACAATCGCTATGTAGCGCGAACTTTGATTGTTTTATAACAATAAGTTCAATGGTTTGAGAGTTTTTATAGAAATCCCACGCCCACTCTAGATTAATTTCAAACCAGTGTTAAATAGGTTTAAAATTGAGTGAATCACATAAATTATATATCATTTTAAAGCTAAAATACCTCACATTACGCTAAAACAAAAAACAATTGGTGCTACCGTGGTATACATAAAAAGTTGAAATAGGCTAAAGCGAGAGTGAGATTACCAAAAAGCCTGCCGCAGTGTGACTTGATGACTTTTAAATGCATGATTTATCAGTTCATCTCTTACTTCTTACCAAATACATAAAAGGACATTACAAATAAAGAGGGATTAACAGCTTTTCGCAGAAAATTCAAGATATACTTTGAATGAAAGGTCATGGGGCCAAAATCTGTTATAATTATGGCAAACGATTCTTTTCTTTCTTGTAATATTCACCTAGGTAAAACTTTTTGTTTAAAATCGCTAAATGTAGCTATACTTTTATTCTGTGTCACCAACCAACAGACTAACAAATAGGTAAATAAAATCACGCAAATTTGTTATATTTTAATGAAAACCGTAAAGAGCTATTTTTGAAAAAAAAAAAATAATAAATAAATAAATAAAAAGTTACGAATTGTAACTTGTCATTCAGAAGCTCCTCAAGAATTTTATTTTTTGATGCAGTGCAATACTTCTCTACATGCCCTAGATCACATGGCGCTCTGGTAAGGTCTGTGGTCCACTTTGGGGAGGTCTCGAATTCCAATTCCGTGGGCCGATAATCTGATGTTTTTCGTGGTTTCGGTCATTCGCCAAAGTAAATACCGTATTGGGTATTTAATACCATCGCCCAAAGTTCCACCTTAAGTCTAAAACAACAGTAAACACGAAAAATAGGTGGTAATAGTGAATGCTGTGCCATCTATCCACAGGTAATGAAAGCAGATAGACTGGATGACACCTTATGTCATATGCCCGTCTTAAGAGGCGCAGGTACAGTTGTCCTGCACTGATCCCTCTATGGGCTCGTGAAAATGGTATGGAAGTGGGATGAGGCCTTGAAGGCTGGCGATAATAACTAGGTAATTAAAGAGAGGTAGACTGGATAAAAAGAAAGATTATCCTCTTATAACCAGTAACATTTAAAGTGGTATATACAAGTATACATTTTAATACATATTTTGATGTGTTGATTTGAAGTCATAAGCCCTTTGTCAACACATAGCGCTCCTATTTTTCAAGGGAAGTTCTCTGCATTAACATGCAAGGTTCCTGCTCCCCTCGGTCTGGGAAGTTAATGTCCTTAGCCTGGGGGAGTCACGATGCCTTAAGGGTCACATATATCATTCATCGTTCCAATGCATACAACGTGCTTCCTTGTGAAACGGAAAGCACCAATATGAAATATCGAACAAACTTCTAAGTGGAAGAAATGGAATAGAGAAAGAAAGGCGCCACAGATCGGAGACAAGAATCACTTTAAAATAAGTCCTCGAATTGCGGTAGATATTCTTATATTCCTCTATACAAGGTTTAAAGTGCAAAATAACACTTAAATAAACTCTTTGAAGACTAAAACACGCAAAGAAAAGACTTTACTAAGTAGACACAAGAGTTGATAGATATATTTTTGAAAGGATTTTCTTTTGCTTTTAGCTTTTGATACTGATTCTGCGTTTTCTTTCTGTAAAACATTTAAGATTGTCGTTTTTCGCTTTTTATTTTCTCTGCTTTCGTACTTACCGATTGGAAAACTTAACACGTATTTCAAAATTTGATACAAATTGTGTTTTTATGGAGCTCGACATTTTCCCTGCAGCGATTTTTTGTGTGTTTATTATGCTCTGCTACTTATACAAATTTCAATAAAGTAGTCTTCAAAGATATTCAGAAAAAATGAAGATGTACATTTTATTTCCGATACAAATAGCTTACAAACAATTCCACGTGTAACAGACTGACATTTGCAGTGCAATTTTCTGAATAAACCAAAGTCTCACACGGATTAAGGATTTGCAATATAGGTTTTGACCACATTATTCGGTAGAGGATTAAAGTCAGAAAAGAAGTAAAAGCTGTATAAGACAAAATTTATAGGAAATATTTATTCATAAACATTTCATAGCACTGATATTCTTGTCAGCTCTTTACAGGTCATGAAAGATAACTATAAATGTCACTGAAAGTTAAATTAAAAATACTTTTCAAAAAATTTATTTGTAGGGGAAAATTTAAGAAAACATAACATTTTAATAAAAATCATTTAAGCATTTTTTGAAAAAATAAAAAGAACCGCATTTTCTCAGTATAAAAAGTACAGTATAAAGGTACCTTAGGATTGGAAGACGTTTCTGAAACAGTTTGTCTCATCCTTGGTAGTAAGGTTGATATAACTAAGTTCGCATTAGAATTCCTAAAAGAATTCCTGTTCAAGCACCGAAAATAAAATGTCTTTATGATTTGTTGAAAATAGGCATAGCAATTAAGTTGGCAAAATAACTGTTATTTATCAGGGTTTTCATTTTTAAGTAACGTTGTACATAGCCCCAACAAGTACATTTTCACAGAAAGGCTTTGTTTGAATTCGTGGCCCCTCAAAACATGTATTTTTGGTGCTACAGAACAATGAAAAGAATTTCTGAAGGATACACTGAAGCAGCACCTTTAAAAATAATCCTAATAACCTAAATTATGAGGTCCTGCCCCCCCCCCTCAAAAAAAAAAAAACTGTTGGTTTCAGCTGAGTTTTAGTACATCAGTGTATCTTATTTGGTTTTTATATGTAAAACTGCTGCAGTTGGCCTAAAATTTACGTATGCCTTTCTATCACGCATCTAAGAATTAAGTTGTGTTCAGTTCGAAGCACTAATAAAATGTAACGTAATTATAGAATTTATAATGTAAATGCAATTGACGTTGTTATGGATATATAATAACACTAGCATTAAATAAATGAAATTCAACTGCCATTAGTTTTCTGCCAATATCAACGAAATTTTAATCTTGCTATTCGTATTTACCGTTTTCCAGTTCTTACACAAGGTAGCCATAAACGGCCCCCAGAGTTTTGGAGTTAAGTATTTTAATATTTAATAAAATCGGAAATCAAATATAACATTTCATATGTGTTATCAAGGGTTATATTGTACTTTTATTACAATTTATGCATTTCCCTTCGGTAATTTCATTAAAATGTTTAACTTCAGCATCCCTTAGCTCAGGGGTCTCCAAACTACGGCCCGCGGGCCAAATGCGGCCCGCCAGTGTCATCAATCAGGCCCGCGACTGCTAATGGTTTGTTATTGTTGTTTTTTGTAAGTCAACTATGTCATGAATCATAAATTTATTTATTTAATTTTAATTTATCAATTAATTACAAAATAAATTTTTACAATATTGTTTGAGTCAGTCACATATTGTTACAAATCAACGTAAATATTAACACACATAATACAATAATAATATTTATTTATAATATTTGCTTACATTAATTCTGGTGCTGTGATAAGTTTGCTTGGAAGGAAAAAAAACTTAATGTTACTTTGTTTTATTTAGTCTGTATTATTTACTTGCTAGGTAAAGCTTAAAGACAAGTATAATAATAAAAAAATTAAACTTAAATATTATAAGTAAGAAATAATTGAAATGAATCTCGTTAACATTAGTGAACATCCCGCGGTTTTACCCTCGGTAGTTATGCTGGGGTAAAGGGTATGTAAACCGAAGTTTGGAATGTACATATATATATATCCTAAATATCAATTTTATCCTGAAAATCCCTCAGGAACGGAAAAGCTAAATTAACGCGAATGAAACTGCGGGGTGCCCCCTTCTGAAAAATAGTAATGCGATTTATGTAACTGTGATTTACCACTGACAATATTTTGCAGTTGTGGCCAACTTTACTTGTACCAATTATTAAGAGAAATTTAAGATGCTCATCGGTTAACTTAGATCTGTAAACATTCAGTAGTCGTGCCGTGAACACTATCAATATCAAGAAGTTATTCTTTGTGTACTTCATTTTGGAAAATGTTTTCTCACACAAGTAAGTCGTACCAAAATCAGAAAACCGCCCACGAGCAAATTTATGCAAATTAGCAAATTGTACCAGTGGAAGACTTTTATAAAATTCCAACAAAGATGAGCTTTGATATTTGTTCTTAATTATATCACTGCACTGTAAATCAATAATTTCCATTTGAAGTTTCGGGGCTAGCTAGGGTTTCAATGACAGTATCAAAAGGATTTTGAAAAATCTTAATTTCATTCGCAATGTCATCACAGTCTGAAAAACGGGTATCAAAATTTATCTTCAAAGCACCCAAAGCTTCGATCGCAAAATGGACAGGAAACTCAGTCTCAGTAGTGTGACTGAATATTTCACATGTTCTAAAATGTGTGACACATTTTTACCATGACTGTGATTGAAACACAATTATTTTCTGCCGAAACGATTTGATATTAGTGTATAAATCAGGGAGAAGCTGGTTTACTCCTTGCAATCGCAAATGCATTTCGTTCATGTTTTGTCAAATCTACATAGAGTGCTAACTTCCACAGTCATTCGCTATTTTGTAATTCAGTAAGAGGGCAATGCTTTTCGTTCAAAAAAATTTCTACCTCTGTTCGTGGTTCAAAAAAGCGCAGAAGGACTTTTCCGCAACTAAGCCAGCATACGGCAGTATGATATCGTAAGTCATTTTTTTCCAATCTCTTGAATAAACTCGCGGAATTGTCGGTGATTCAGCCCAGTGGATCTGATGAAATTAACAACTGATATGACTGGTTTTATAACTTCAGACATATCCAAACATTTGGCGCACAAGGACTGCTGATGAAAGATACAATGGTTTTGAACCACCGTCGTTTTCTACAGCCTTTAACACTAGTGCAATCACTCCTTTATTTTTACCACACATGTTTTTGCCTCCATCAGTTGTAATAGATTTCAAGTTTTTCCATCGAAGGTTCTTATTATTAATGGCATTTTCAACCCCCTTGAAAATATCTTCCCCAGTAGTCGTGCCGTGAACACTATCAATGTTAAGAAGTTCTTTATAACTGCATAGCTTTTATCTACTCCTCGAATAAAAATCAACACCTGAGCAGTATCTGTCACATCCATTGACTCTTCCAAGGCCAGAGAAAACCACTCAAGATGTCCATTTTTGTCACACAGTTGAGATGATATATTTTCTGCGATGTCTTGTACCCTCCGAGCCACGGTGGTTGCTGACAAACTGACAGTTTTGAATGAATTTACCTTTTCGGGACACATTTCTTCGGCTACTGCAATTATGCATTCTTTGATCATTTCTCCATCGGTGAATGGTTTTCCACGTCTTGCGATTTCAAAAGCCGCACGAAAGCTAGCACGAGTTGCAGCCTCTTGTTCAGGTTTGACTTTCGTTAAGAAGAAGGATTGCTGCGATTTCAATCCGCGCTTCAAAGTTTCAAATTTTTCTCCTGTATATTTTGAGTAATTTTGCAAATGTTTCGTTTCACAATGACGTTTAATATTATATTCTTTGAAAACGGCTATGGTTTCATTGCAAAACAAACATAGCGCCTTATTACAGGACTCAATCACGAAATACTGATAGTTCCATTGATCTTTGAATGTTCCGCATTCACTATCTACTTTTCTCTTCTTTTCCATTCTAGTAAATCACACACAGAAACAAGCCAAATCAAAATAGTGTTAAGTATGGACATTGGTAGGTTCGAAAATGTCTTTCAAACGGGATTACACACTACTTTATTTCACGATAGTTTCTGCCTTCCCAATGCTGACTGGGGGATCTCGCTGCCGGCTGCTAGCCATCTCGAAGTGAGTGGAATACACCAGAACGTTCTCGAAAGTACTACTAGCAGCATCTGTTAGCGATAGAGAGCTCTACCACTACCTGCTTCCGCTTTTGACAACTAGATGTCGTCAGGTGTCACAGTTGTAACAATAATACACAATTTGTCTAGTCTAGAAATTACAGATAATGACAGGAAAAATTAAAACAGTTCTGGCCCTTGGAACTTTCTGGTGTAATCAATACGGCCCTAAGGCTGGAAAGTTTGGAGACCCCTGCCTTAGTTCTTGTATACATGCTCTGCACCTCTCTGCACCTAACCCCCTATTGTATGAATTATTTTGCTACATAGGCCACTCTTTTTCTAATTCGTGAAGCTGATTCCTGTAGCAATTGGCGGTATTTCTCAATGTTAATGATAAGTAATGGTTAGTTTCCTAAAGAGATACCAAAAATGTATGGACAACGACGATGGCCAGTTTCAGCATCTACACCACTATAATTATAGTGGTAAGTAAAGCCTTTAAAAGCAGTTTTAAAAATGCTGTATGGATTTATCGGCGCTGTTCTGACAGCGGCAGTCGGCGACAAGCGCAGAGGACCCTACAGACAAAACACAGCGCAGCCGGTTCACAATATTCTAAAGTGTTGACTAACTTACTGCCAAATTGCAACATTGTGCATTAGAAAGTTTGTTTCTACTGTGTAAATGCTGCCGTTATTGAGTTATCGAATATAGAAATGAGCAGATATCCCCCCAGTGTTTATATTCACATAGTTTCTTGCATTTCTTCTCAGTACTTAAGCAACCATCGCAGGTTCATTTTGATCTGAACTGGCAGCGGCTCAACGCAAGTCCAGAAATAAACCTTTCGGGGGATGGGGGGGGGGGGGGGGGGGAGGGTGCATGCATTTCAAACTTTTATTGGTGCCATTTTAAAACACGTTGGTTTTCTGCCACCACAACTACTCGAGAGCCTTTAACACGCAAGTGATTTGGCTAAGTGTTAGTAAACATTCCGAAGAGAGCCGAAGCCATTTTCTGCAGCGTTTTGACAGCTTTATGTCTGCGGGTGTTTTGACGGGGAAAACCCAGTTGAAAACTTCGTCGCGCGTTTTGCGGAGACAGAAATAAACCTACAAGCCAAAACAGAGCTTCGAAAATAAAAGCAGTAGTATTTACTACTCACAAAATTTTCATTAACGCTTTTAGAAGGCAAGCAACGTATGCAAGGGTAAATTGACTTCGTTGAAAGGTTACGCATTCTTATATATTGCATATCGCGACGGATCTGTATGGAAATGTATGTATGTAATCTATTTATTCTCTGCAAATGAGTATTATCCGGCGGCAGAGTTAAATGTACAAATTAAAATTACAAAAAATGAATAAACAATATAAACAGTGAACAATAATAGCAATAGAGCTGTCCCATCAGATTATTATAGCTCGTAGATTGGTGTATGGCAGACATCCTTTTAGTTCTCATTTCTATGCCATGCCATATCATCTTCCTTCATCACAAGTCCACAGAGGGATCAGTGCAAGGCAACAGTACCTCCGTCACTGTGACGGGCAGATATTGAGTTGTAAAAGTAACGTTGGCTAGCGTAGACTGTCAGAAGCAGGGAGTGCGATTTTAGTGCGAAATCCATCAAGTTAACCGTGCATTTACTAAGGGAAGTGGAAGCGGCGGCCGGCGACCTTGCAGAGTGGAAGGCAATACAGCCCTCACGCTACCTGCCGGCCCTATACTCCGTGCTGTTAATCTTATTCCTATGTTTAGTTACTAAAACCCCGCTCCCTGGTCATAAGTATGTGTAGACTGTGGTAGTTTTCCTAGTAGAAATAGCCAGTTAAGATCTCACCTTCATTGTCTGTACATTAGTTGTGTTGCATATAGTGTCATTTTCTGTGGATAGATGGCACATCATTCACTATTACCACGTATTTTCCATTTATACTATTTTTTAGACTTAAGGCGAAACTTCTGGTCGTAGTAGTAAATATTCAATCCAGTATCTGCCTTGGTCACTGAGGGAAATCACGAAAACCCCAGTCAGACTGGTCGGCTCACGGGATTTGCACCGGGACCTCCCGAATGCGGGCCACAGACCCTCGTTTTTTGCAACAGGGATGTCAATTTGTTGCCTGCAGTATCATTATCTTACTTTCCCCTTCCACCAGCCTGTGATGTGGGTGACCGGACTTCACGGCGACATTGCTGAGAGAATAGAAATTCTCTGGGTGGTAAAAGAAAGAGTTAAACATCGCGTCTCCTTCAATGACATTCCTGCGTTACAGTATCTCTGTCGCTTTCTCCCCTCCTATATGTTTACAACAGGACCACTCTGGTTTGAGACAGTTACAGTAAGTAGTAGGGAAGTTAATAACGACTAGAGAAAGCCATGTGAATGTTGTTGTTTTCTAGTTCCTTGCATCTGGCAATGAAGCCATTAGCATTCGTGCTTTCCAATACTTTTGAACTGTAGTTTCTTCTGATCTTAATGCTTCACGGGTCTTCAAGTGGTCTTCGTTCATTTCTGCTGGGTCGTTACACAGGACACATATTGGTGAAGCTGAGATACCTAGCCATGTGAATGTAGCACAACAGGTTTAGTGTGTTACAGAGATATGCTAGCCCCAGTTGGAAGTAACGCAACGAAAGCTTGCCAATGAGAGCTGCGTGAAACATCAGTACTACTCGGTGAAGTTACCTCGCTCCATTGAAGACCACACGCATGTCCCACAGTCTACTCCGCCTCTATTCATTCACTGCGATATGCACATCTCTAGGCATTGTTAGAGAGTGGAATCTCTAAAAGGATACTGTCCGCTGCAACAGGTGTAACGGTACGTTTACGAAAATAGTCTTCTGCGCACCCTGCAGATTGACAAGTTCTCGTGCCGCCAGCTCTGCCACAATTAAAATCTGTAATTACTAATGTTACCATCAGAAGCTTGGCAGTTGCGTTGTTAACGTATTTATAAGATGGTTTGTTTATATCGGCCTTACTGTTATTTTTGTATGAATGAATACACCAAAAGTAGCATCCTCTAAACCAGCCTACTGGACTGTAAGAGAAAATATGCATTTTTGAAACGTCCACAGTAAAAATTCGTGTTTGCTGTTTGTGAAAGCTTCACTGGAAGCCTGACCTGTATTTGCGGCATTTCATCACAGCGTGGGGCTGCAAATATCCAATCGAAGTAGTCCGTGTCGACTAGCGGTCATTTCCACATGTGTTGTTGGCAAGGATCCATCCATCCGTCCGTCCATCCCACACTTCCGCCATTTGCCATATGGTGTTGACGTAAGCTTGTGTTTATGGCTTGCCTTCATGTCCATGCGACATGTTGCACAACATTCATCAATCCGTCACCTCAAGTACCTATAAAAATATTGCGTACAGACAGCCACTGCAAGTTTTCAATTCATAAATTAAACACTAGCAACGAGAACAAGCTTTTGCCCTGCCATTTTGAGCAAGTTATAATTATTGAAAAAACCAATTTTTGTGTTTTGGCCATATAAAAATTTGGTTCTTCAGATTAGTAGCATAAGTTATTTTTAGAGTTAGGACAATTATCCTTTTGCTTGCAATGTGTGCGCGCTGCGAGTGGGTATGGATAATTAGGGGGTCACAGAAGTAACCTGAACTATAAACATTACAGTCAAGAGTGTAACAACAAATATAATTTTAAAAAATGTGATGTGTTGCACTCACATGACTTTCTCTACTCTTGTACTAACTATTCTTACTATCTTCTTCATGTTAGTCGAGATAAACATTTACAGAAATTATCTTATTGTCTGTTTTCTTGCACCTGAAACGAGAGTATGGGAATACAGTAGGCTTTGAGCGATAGTCAAATCTTTTAAAGCTTTAAAATTCCGTTCCCTTTGCAGGGTTAACATATAAAAAAAATCTGATGTGTTCCACTCACATGACTTTCTCTACTTTTCTACTAACCATTCTTACAAACTCTTATTCCTATATCTTCTTCGTGTTAGTTAAAATAAACAGTTATACAAATTATCTTATTGCTTATTAGGTGCAAGGGGAATATTGGAATGCAGTAGGCTTTGTGCCACAGTCAAATGTTTTAAAGCTTTGGGATTCTGTTGCCTTTGCCCACTTAACATATAAAAAAAATGAACAACGATGATCCTTTTCACGAAAGTTTTAAGTTTTCCGAAACTCACACACATAACAAGGAATATCTCTGAAATAGTTCACCCTACAAGAAAATTTATTGAGACATAAATTGTGTGTTTTAGCAAGATCTACATTTTTTGTAGAGCAAGATTTTGTCTATCTCTAACGGTTTACAAGTTATGCAAAATTCGTCCAGAGTAAATACGACTACAGGGGCTATTGCCAGAACATTGAAGATATACATTTCGTTTGTCATAAAAATATCTCAAACATATGACATTTTAATGAAAATCGTTAGAGCCATTTTCAAGAAAATCAAAATTTTCGAAAAATTTTCCATGTAAAGGGTAGTTTAGAATGGGGCTATTTTCTTAAAAATCTTTGTGTCACATCCTTGAAAGACATTAAACTTAAATACGAACTTTGGTTTTTAACCGAGTTGTCGTTTGTGAGTTATGCTGTCCAAAGACTGACACACAGACACACACACGGACCTTTTTCTAAAAATGCTCTTTTTGGATTCAGGGGTCTTAAAGCATGTATTTCCGGTGAAATCTCGACATCGAATTTTTGGATGGAATACAATACTTCCCCTACTTACCAGTAGAGAAAGTAAAAATGAATAACGATGTTGCATTTGACAGAAGTATAAGTTCTCCAAAACTTACAGAAGTAACGAGGAATATCTCCGAAGTAGTTCACTCAAAAAAATGCATTTGGACATAACTTGTGTGTATTAACAAGATCTACATTTTTTGTGTAGCATGATTTGGTCTATCTCTTACAGTTTACCAGTTAAGCAAAAGTCATGAAGAGTAAACAGGCCTACATAGGATATGACCAGAAAATTCAAAATAATCATTTCGTTTGCCATAAAAATATCTTAAAATATAGCATTTTAATCAAAATCGTTAAACATTTTTGAGAAAATCACAAATTTCGGATAGTTGTCCATGTAAAGGGTAGTTTAGGATGGAGGAATTTTCTTCAAAATCTTCGTGTCGCATCCTTGAAAGATATTAAAGTTAAATACTAACTTTGGTTTTTAACCTACGCTTCGTTTTCTAGTTGTGCTGTTCACAGACATGCAAACACACATACGCACGCACACACAACTTTTTTTCTAGAAATGCTTTTTTATTTTATTTTTTTTTTTTTTAATTTTAAATTCAGGGGGCCTCAAAACGTATTTCTGGTGCAATCTCGCCATCGAAATTTTGGGTCGAATACATTACTTCTATTTACACGTAGTAGTGAAAATAAAAATAGACATTGCAGATACAGAAGTATATGTATCGCCAGAAATATATGCGTTTATGTTCTGTATTACGTTGTCATTGTGTTCAGTATGACGTCATGTGTACCTACCAGGTAGTAGTTACGTTGATTGCGCACTTTAAACGCCTGTCACGTGACTATTTAAATAACCGTGCGCACGTGCCTTTTATAGTATACTGACATATCCGGCGTTGCTAGAGGTTTGACGATTTACCACTATAACGTTTAGGCTAGGCTGCATTTGCCCAATAGCAAAGCAAAGTAATTAAAATAATCATTTCCACGTACACGAATTCTAGATTCCAAAATTGATAAACCCAGGGCTTCTTGGTTTATGTATTTTCTTCTGAAGGACATTTTTTATAACTTTATTAAGTTTAGAATTGTTGTTTGATTTTGTTTATTATTGGAGACACTGTGTTACATTGGAGATATTTAAAAATATATTATTTGATAAACACTTAAACTCTTAGGATACTACGAAGAACAACAAATAAACAAAAACACCAGGAATACAATATGCAAAAGCATTGTTGAACAACCACAAATATTAGGAAGAAAAGCGAGTGGAGAAAACTGTGTGAATGTAGTTTGTTGCATTTGTGTTTCAAACGTATAGAAAATCGTCTAACATATTTGTAGAAGAGGGGATAGAGAAAAACATGTGATTATGTATCGTAAAATAAGAGTAGAGAAAGCCGTGTGAATGTGTTGCATTTCGATTCCAATCATAGAAAATTGTATGAATTGTATGTTGAAGGCGGAGTAGAGGAGATGTGAATGTGTTATGTAAAAAAGAAGCAAGTAGAGAAAACCATGTGAAGGTAATACGTTGCATGTTTGTATAAAAATCCTCTCCATGAAAAAAACAAATATGATGGTTTTCATGGGGATCTGTCAACCGGTGTTGGAGTTTAGCAATATCATACATTTGTTGAGACTGCTCGCGTTTTATTTATACTAAAATGGTTTAACCAACTCAGACGCCTGTGGTAGGCAGAGATGGGGAACGCAGTGGCCGGGCGGTAGGTCTTAGTCCGGCAAAGCCTATCGTGCAGTGTGGTTTTAGTTTTTAGTTGGATAAGTACTCAAAAAGAAAGTAAATATTGCAAAAGGACCGTTAAACGTGATGATAAAAAGCGATATATGGAATAAAAGAATCTAAAAAATTATTATAAAATAATTTCGAGGAAGGGTAATTGTAGTATATTATAGGTATAGAAATTTATTTTATTTTATTTTTCAATCCAAACTTTTTTCAGGCGTTGAAAAAATGTAGAGGCATATGGTGTCCCGAAATTCGAGATTTTTGTCACCTATATTCATATTAGTACACGACATTCAGGGAAGCTCTTTATTTATACAAGATTTTTAGCAGAATTAATGTAGAGATACTTCTATATCTTTAACGATAATGTTTTACTTTTTGCATACATGCAAAACCTCGTTTCCCGTCTGAAATGCCAAGCAAATGTTCTACTCTACCATTTCAAAGTTACCCACACCTCCAGTAAACGAATACATAAATGTATGATGTGCCTATACCACAAACCAACTTCGAAGGTAATGAAAGACGAAGAAGATATTACGGCATGGTCATAAAACTCTAGTTGAAAGCATCATAAATTTCTTAAACTCATAAACTGAGTAATAGAAGAAGTGCGAGGAAATGTAGGAGTGGCAGATCGTATATGCTGGAAGACATTATTTCTCTGAACCTCTTCACTGCCTCAAGAACTGTATGATCGAAGTCCTAAAAAAATCTGTGTTGCACTCAGATGACTTTCTCTACTCTTGTGCAAACTCTTAATACCAACTTCTATCACCTTCATATTAATCGAAATAAACGTTTGTAGAAATTGGAAAGGGTAGAATAGAACTAAAAAATTCTATGCCATAGCTGGGATTTAAACCACATGTTTCAATCTGTGGTTTGAATCCTGTTTATGGCATTGTGTTTTTCAAACTGATTCTCCCTTTCCAATCTTTGTGCTACAGGCGGTTATTGTAAAATAATTTCCATTTGCAAAAATTGTCTTATTGCCTTGTAGGTATAATGGGAGTAGGAGAACATTGTAAGCTTAAGCACCAGTATTTGAAAATTTTCAAACAATAATGACTATCTCAGAAATGCTTAGCGTCACAAACAATTGGCATAAATTGTGTGTTCTAACGAGTTTTACGTTTACCAGTTACGCAAACGTCATTCACGATAGAGGACTTCAGAGGCTATTTCCACAGAACATAAAATATCATTTCATTTGTCATGAAAATATCTTAAACACGAGTCATTTTAATTAAAATCCTTAGGGTTGTTTTTGAAAGATAGCTTTTCCAACATGTAAAGAACAGTTCGAGTGGAGGCATTTTCTTGAAAACCTTCGTGTTTCATCCTTCGAAGATGTTGAACTTAAATACCAAGTTGGTTTTGTTCGAGTTATTGTTTTTGAACTAAAAGACATAGACAAACCCACGAATGGAATTTCAAAGCAGATTTGATATTGCTTAAGTATATGGAATCATCCAGCCTGTTTTATCCACATGGAAATGTGGGATAAAACTATTCTGGAAACGTTTATCTGGATTAGCACATAGCAGGTAGAAGGAAAACATTTTGTTCGAGTAATGATTGTTGTAGAATGAGTAAAGAAAGTTATGTCAATGTGAAACTATGTCTGGCTCCTTAGTTTCTTTTGTATGTATGTTCGTTGTATGTTGTTTTGTGGCGTAATAGTTTAATATGTTTCTATGTGGTAGGTTGCTTCATTTTTACCTTTGTTTCTAAGGCAAGATCGCAGTTCCTTACCTTTTTGCTGCTTGTTGTACCCATTTCTAACTCAGTCGATATTTGCACGAACTTGTTTGCAGGCATTGGTAACGGTAGAGCCACTATTGCGTTGTATACAATGACAAGATTAATCTTGATCTTGATAATCTTGACCTTTTGATCCACGTTATTGTGATTTACAGTGATTTACGGCGCTCTGGAATTGCAGATGCACTAGATATATTAACAGTAATTTTTCTCATGCAGATTTCAGATACACTATACCCTTTTCACACTTTTTCGACGCGTTGTTATTTTTCCATAATATAAGACTATCGTCTTGCCAAGGTGTCTGTATTTTGAGCAATTCCGCGGTGACTAACTGACATTTACGCTACATTTTCTTCTTAAAATGTCTGTCTAATAGTCAATATAGGTGTAAAAATGTTATTTTAACGACATGTGATGACAGAGAATACATTGGCGGTTGTGATAGGGAATATAAAAACCTTAAAAAGTGAAACAATTATTTAATAATGAGCGCTAAACTTTTCGTGACTAACTGACATTTTTGTCAACTGTTTTTATATTCCCTATCACAACCGCCAATGTATTCTCTGTCATCATATGTCGTTAAAATAACATTTTTACACCTATATTGACTATTAGACAGACATTTTAAGAAGAAAATGTAGTGTAAATGTCAGTCAGTCACACGCGGAATTGCTCTTTTACATTTTCTTACGAGGGTTTACAAAGGAAAACTGCCTCAAATGTAATGCATAAGGTTCACATATTGGAAAGTGTCATACTGATTCCATGCCAAGTTTGTACCTATTTCAGCCAAATTGGAAATATTATTCATTTATGTAAAATTTAATGTTTATGGATGGTAAAAATAATTACTGGAATTGACAAATACGTGGAAATAATATCTTTTCAAGGCAATTATACGATGATGGTGATTTACATGTGTACTAAACAAGAAAGTTTGACAAAAATTGTGGCTTTTATACATTCCAGCGCTAATGGTAATGCATTTCTGACTCGCCTCTTCCTCTACAATGCTGAATCGCCAATGATAATTTGGATTACTAGTTCACGCGAATAGCTAACCAGTTTTTCTGCTCAGGAGTGTACATCTTATGATTAACGTTTACTTTTTATTCTTTCTTTACCTTTTATTTTCTTTCCTTCTTGCCATAACCTGGGCTTCTTTCAATACACCTAGCACTGCCTTTTTTCTTCACTGAATGCAACCATACAATTTTCTCTCGACCAGAACTTCGTTACTTCCCATCGCCTACGCGGCCTTCGATTCTTTTGTGTCTGTCCCTTTTCTTGGCCAGTGCTCGCTCTCTCTCTCTCTCTCTCTCTCTCTCTCTCTCTCTCTCTCTCTCTCTCGTTTCTTTGGATGGTCTTTCTCAATCTGCAAGCTCGCAATTCATTGTGCACGTGATGCTATAACCCGAGTATTTCTCCTTGGTGCTCGTCGCATTTCTTTTATTTCTTACGTGAATGCAAGTAGTTCATTCTACTTCAAGCATCATGAATTTGAAGAACTACTGGTGACTTCATCCTCAGTTAATATTATTTTAATTCCTTATTAATTTTTCGTGAATAGTAAAGCTCAGGACCAAATCCCGTGGGCCGAGCAAGATGACTAGGATTTTTTGTGGCTTCGCTTCAGCAAGATAAATACCAAATTGGAAACTTAACACCATGACCCAAACTGCTATCTTAGCTCTAAAACAGTAGTAAAACGTGAAAATAGATGATAATAGCTAGCGCTGTGTCATCTATCCACAGAAAATGAAAGCAGATAGACTGATGCACCCTAATGCCATCTATCAGTCACGAGCAGAGATGCAGCGTGCGAAGCACTCTTTTTTTTTAACGACGCTGTCAATTGCCAGGATCACATCAGCGTCGCTGGTGTGCCGGAATTTTGTCCCGCATGAGTTCTTTTACATGCCAGTAAATCTACTGACATGGAGCTTTCGTTTTTAAGCACACTTAAAAACCATCGGTCTGGGCCGGGTTTGAACCCGCGACCTTGAGATCAGTAGGCCAGCATCTAACCAACTGAGCCACCCAGACCGACTGACATTGCACAGGGATGAAACTTAGGCGTCTCATATAACCTAACAGATCCGTCGCGGTATGACCATAGAATTAAAACGACATAAAATCGATAGGAAAACAATGTTTAATATCCCTACCACGTACAAAGGAGATAGAGAAGATATTGCATTCCTACCAAAAATTTGTAAGGGGTATTTCACTGGAAATACACGTTTTAAGGTCCCATGAATTAAAAACCTTGCCCAAAAGCGAAAAGGCGTTAAATATTGAACTTGGTATTCAAGTTCAGTGTCTTACGAAGATTTAAAAGCAAAATCACTAGCCCATACATGGAAAAATGTTTGAAATTTTGATTTTCTCAAAAATAGATCTAACAACGCATCTTCTGGCTATGGCATTGAATTTTTCAGTGTCATTCTGTCCTTTTCCAACCTTGTGCACACGACTATTGTGCGAAAGAACAGCAAATTGAAAGTGTAAATACGTTGATTAAATTACGATATGTTTAAAGCAGTTTCGTGATAAATGAAATGTGTACGTATCTTGAATTTAATATTACATTTTCTATATAATATGCATGCTGTCAGGGAATCCGCCCTGAACACTATAGTTTGTTGGTTCATGATCTTGGTAGAAATTATATTGTATTTATGTGTTATGTGGTGTTTGTGTGTTACAGATCCGAGCCTAGCAAAAGGGTGCGGGTGACCTTCTTCGAGTCCGAGAAGCCCCTGGTCGTGACCTCTCCCGAGCCTTCGGACTTCCTTTCGGCAGAAGACTTGGATGCACCTATCGCCATGACGTCATCGAGTCCTGTCTTGTCCGACCATGCACCACCATATAACCGCCAAGCAAGGTAAGGAATGAAGCGTGGGAGGACCAGTTATAGCCGGCCATGACATTGCTGTGCGATGCTAGTGGCTCCTAGTTTAGCAGCAGCAAACTACATGTAAACAAGAGACTGTTTTGGGAGGCCTTGATGAATGAGAACTTATTTATTATCTATATTATACCCAACATTATGCTGCCATCATAATTAGAAGCATCTTAATTCCAATGACATTCGTTCCAATAATTGAATGCTTTTCTAAGTAAATAGTGATTCATTATACACACGCATGTAAATACGTTTTGTGGTTATTAATTGTATAGCATGGAAGCGTTCTTAATATATCTAAGTTAGCAAACACAAATTTGGGGAATAAGGAGATACGTTAAGGTTATCGTGATCATTATACATTTGGTGACTGGTTTCTGTATTTTGGGGGTATAGTGGTCGAGGATTCACAGTGATCCTTGTCTTCAGGCATTTGGCAATCCGACCACAATTGCATGCTGTAAACTTCATGCTTCTAGTTTCGTATTTTCCCATGATTGAAACTGTATAATGTTCACAACCTTGTAATTGGTTCAAGGTTATGAAGTAATTAGCAGACTCAACACTTCTTTTGGCTTGTTCTTCAAATGAACAACTGGAGAAACAAACTCATTAAGTTGCAGAAACGTTTTTTGACATAATACTTTTGGTTAGATCACAAATAAGTATAATAAGTTATTTCAGATCTAAGGTTAAAAACAGC
Source organism: Tenodera sinensis (assembly GCA_030765045.1). NCBI lineage: Eukaryota > Metazoa > Arthropoda > Insecta > Mantodea > Mantidae > Tenodera > Tenodera sinensis. The sequence goes on from CM060973.1 coordinate 69,576,914, forward strand.
TAATCTGCAGTTGGCAGAGCATAGTTCTTTGACTTCTACGTTTTCTGTTTTCTAAGTTAAACCTGATAAAAAAAAACTACGTAGAAGGTTTATGACTCAGAATATTGTAATAGAAAATTAAGGGGTGCGATGGATTGACGTTGATAAAATCGTTGACTTATTTGCTGGTATGCAATCAAGGAAGGAAATCATCATATCTTAAGTTTAGTACTGTATTTATTGGCAATTTGTTTGTTCTTTCACCTAGTCGTGTGTAGGACAGAGATTGGAAGGGTGGAATTGTACTGAAAAATTCAATACCACAACCGGGATTTTAACTACGACCTTCCAGCCTCGCCCGATTGCTCTAACCACTTATCTACCCTGCAACATGCCGGCTCGACATTAAATTCTCCAACCTGATTATTATGTCTGATTGCACTCGTATATTTCTAATGTATTTGCTATTCAGCAACTCATTTATTTTTCTATTATAAAGAGAATTTGGACTTGAATCTTTCTTAAATTTTAGCCTTTGTTTTTATTGCTTTAAACTATAATTTCAAAATTATTTTACATTCGCCACAAAAGTGGATTTGTTATGTTATTTTCTCACATGGTGTCAGGAGTGGAATCTGTTATGTCATAATACCTACGAGTGATATAGTTGAATAATGTTATCTATTTTAATTTTAGAACACCCTATTTTCATGAAAACATAATAAGGTTATTTTAATTTGATAAGACTAAATCTAAATTAACTTTTCTGATCTTAATGTAATGATGTAGCTTTTTAAACACAATACAAAGCTAAATCAAGTGTTGTTTGCTACTAGAGTTCTTCAAATTGTGAAACCAAGTATTATGTATGCAGAATTCTTTTATGTATAGTTGCGAGGTCGAATCTCACTTAAGATAAATTATCCGGATAAGGCTTTTCCGAGGTTTTACCGTACCCTGAGAAAACGAATGTCGGATAACTTAAAACTCTATGGACCTCGGACTCTTTTGAGCATCATTTCACCTATTTCATTCATTCACTGTCCAATATGACTCTACGTTGGAGGGCGTTAATAATAATATAAAAAAAATACTTTATGTAGGTTAAATCTAACAGAATTTAAAGCTCTGAATTCACGTTTGGAAACTGCGTTTACAGCCCCCATTTGGGGCTCAGGGCCTTACCACGTGTGTCAGTGTTTTAGTAAGATTTCGAATTCTATTAATAAGAAATCGTTTCTCGGTTAAGTGCATATGGTGGTTTATTATTGATTATGCGTGAGAATTAATTTATCCTACCAGACAAAAATGATACATTTTAACCTTACACAACTAAGAAAGATCATAATATGAAATTCAGTCGAGAGAGGGTACAATAGAAGTGGAAAAAGATATGCGTTGCGTAAAACAAGCCAGCAGGGTGAAAAGCAACCCTTGTAGAGGAAGGGAGATATCACGTAGGGTGAGATAAGGAAGGTTGTGCGAATTGAAAATGATTAATGTATTCGGGAAGCGAGTGTCCCCCTTAGGTAGGCGACATATCTATCCCGGCTGGAGCAAGGAATGGATGGCAATAATGTTTCCGAATTCTGGTAGGCGAGAAGCAGGAATCAGGTCATCCAGAAAGTCGTCCTAGACTGCTCATTATATTGATGTTGAAAAGTTCCTTTCTCTGTAAACTTATTTATGAAACAAACGTGGAATTTTATTTCGCATGTAGGAATGTATGTTCGTCTCCTTAGCGCGGTGGCAGCAGTGCCGCTCACCAGGCGGGAGAACTGAGTTCGATTTCCGGTACCGGCATGAGGATTATCCCGTGGCGATTTGGCACGGGGTGCACTCAGTCTCATTAGGTCCCTGAGGGGCCAACTTGAGCATCTACTTGGTTGAGAAATAGCGGCCTCTGGTTACGAAGACCACATAACCGGCCGGGAGAGACCGGGGCACTGACCACGTACCACCCTCCAATACTGCACCCCACCCATGACGCCTGTGGTTGGCAGAGGTGGGACGCAGTGGCCGCTTGGTAGCCCTTGGCCCGGAAAGGCCTGTTGCACCGCGGGGTTAGGTTAGTTAATAGAGAAAGTAACAGCTTTTGTGTGAATAATTTTAGTCGAGCTTCTAAAATACATGAAAAAATTGTTTAGGCCTGACCTGTAGCTCAAGGGGTCTCGGGTTCAATTCTCGCCTGGTGGTGGCAATTTTTCTAGCTAAGGTTATTCTCTAAGCTCCCCGGAGTCTGGAAATATGAATAAGAGGGTAAATGTATTGGTCTGAGTGACTTAGTTACGCGCTAGAGCTCCATGCCAGTAGGTTTACTGCCATGTAAAGCAATTCCTGCGGGACAAAATTCCAGCATACCGGCTGGGATATAATCTAAGCAATAGACAGCGGATAAACAAACCAAATAGAAATAGAATGGTATGCGTGCGTATGATCTACTCTACCAAACGCAAAGAAAAACCACTGTATACGTGTGTGCCAGTTTACACCATTTTCGATAGGCAATATTCCCAAAGGCAAAACGCCGACCAATTGTAGTTGGGGCGAATTAAAAATGGCTAATTTTGATAGCGTATTGTAACGTTTAATATTAACGTGTGAGGTCAGTTAGTCTGGAAGGATGAAGGGAATAAACAGCTGCAACTCAACAAGTAGCCAATGGCAGTAAAAGCTATGCAGCAGGCGATGTATGTATGTATCTGGGTGGGTGTTAGATTTCAGTGATGCTGCCGCCGCCGCCGCAGCATGTGTCGAGGTTTTGCTGCAAAATATAGTTCACTGGGAACATGGCGCATCTGTTGCAGAAACATCAAAAGCCGTTCAATGTCCTGTGCAGAATGTGCGGGTGCAGAAATAGAGCGGGCCTCCGCGTGATCGAATCAAGTGAGTCGCTATTCCATGAAACTGCCCTCCAGGTTATTTACCTGCTGCTTTCAGTGGCGTGTGGTAGCTTTGGAAGTAACAATGTTGACAAGTTGCCCCTACTTTTAGAACCTGTAAGACATTCCACGCTAGCGATGTCTAATGTTTGCGAAAGAGGGGAGGTTGGACTGACCTCCTTCCACGTTATGCGGACTGTGCCACTCAGACGTCCATCGCGTTGCAATTTTCACAAACTATCTTATTGCTAATGTTCTTTTGTTGCATATGCAAGGGGAATGTGGCAATACAATAGGCTTTAAGTGATAGTGAAATGTTTTAAGACCGGGTTGCTATGCGGTACCTTTGAAATACCGTTCTCTCTGCAGGGCCAAGAGATACAAAAAGAAAGTGCTGGCAAATTTAAAAAATAATAAAGAATATTTCGGAAATGGCTCACTCAAAAGAAAAAAGAAGTATTTGATGTAAATTGTATGTGTTAACGAGGTCCACATTTTTTTATTTTTATTAGTAAGCTTTGGTCTGTCTCTTACTGTTTACCATTTATACAAAATAGGTCGGAAGTGGGAAACCAGCAGATAATTACTACGTAAGCGTTTCCAAAGAGACAAGGTTGGATATTTCTGTTCTACGCCATAAATGTCTTTATTATGTCGCAAACAAGTTTTGATTTTTGTTTTCATATTATCAAATGCTTTGCATATGTAAACGAAGAGAAATCCCGATTCAGAGTTGCAGACGCAACACAGAACTCTGCCTCACGCTGTGAGCACTCCCCACTGCACTCATGTTCTCGCACAAGCAGTTTGCTGTTTCAAAATTGTTGTCAGTAAGTGCCGTTCCTAATTACTAAAAGTGTGCAATTCTGTCTTTAGAAATTAAACTTGTCAAAAAAACTGCACCTCTTGCCTTTTTTTATTCGCGGTTGCGTAGATGTAACGCAACGAAAGCTTGCCAACGAGAGCTGCATAGAACTTAGGTACTATTCGCACAAAGTTGGGTTACCTCGCTCGTTTGAAGGCGACACGTCACTTCCATACTCCGCTTTTTGCCTGCAGTTCCCATTGTGTACTCTCCCTCTACTCGTTCACCGTCATATGCACACCTCGAGACGTTGTTAGATACTGGAGCCTGTAGTAGGGATACGGTCGCCCTGCAACAGGCGTAGTGGTACTCTAACTGTGCTACACTGAATTGAAAATTAGGTGCATCAATAATACCAGTTAAGTAGTTTAAACAATAACAGAACTGTTTCGTACCATACCTGTGTATATTGTTGTGCGTAGTTCGACCTGAACATTAACCCTAAACCACATCAGACGTACAGAAAATTCAGTACACTCGAGTGCACCCGACTTTAACAATATAACTCTGAAAATGGCAATAAATTATATAAAATATGGAAATAATGACCAATAATATAAGCCTCTATTTACCAGCGGTGAATTGGCGTGAACATTCAGTAACGGGACGTTAATTTAAAAGTAAACTCGCTCACGTAAATTGTTTGTTATTCTCGTTAAACGGCTGCGGGATGTTTCCCATATTGTGACACATGTTTTGTTTATAATTCATACAATGAAGCTTAAAAACGGACTAGAATTCTGAGAACCAAGGAAGTGGTATTCGTTGCTGTAACTTCCGCATGTGTAATAGAAATATGTACTACCTGGTCTTCAAATATGACTGCTAGATCCTTGCACCAGACGACAATAGAAACAGGGGATGGAGAACATGTGCAGGATTTTAAGGATTTTCAGTAGGAGTGGGCCTGCTTTTTTCCATAATTTTGCGAGGTAAATAAAAGAAATATACAACTCTGTTCATTCTTTAAGGGGCGCTAATACAAAACACTACTCTTGGTGGAAATGGGATTGAAAATTGTTCAATGGAAGGCACTTTGGAGGATTATCAGTTCGAATGGGATATTTGATACCCCCATTCCTTAGAAAAACAGTAAAGATACTACTGTGGGAGCACTTTCACAAAAAAGATTCCCCTAACGGAAGAACGGGCGGAAAGTGTTCAGCGGTAAGCAGTTTTGAGGTTTGAGAAGCCGAAAAATGCTGTTTTAAGTATCATGAATATAATATATACCTGTCTTGTAACACCTCCGAACATGCACCTGGGGAGGTTAAGGGGGCGTGGACATCTCTTACAGTGTTTTCCCAGATTAAAACTTGTAAACGTTGTCAGTTACTCAATTAAAGAAACTCGTTAGGTGTGTCGCAATGGTTACTAGATCCCTAGATAAAAAAATTAGTATTAGTGCACCAGATTATAAAATACGGACGCCATATTGTCAACTTTTTATTTTTATTCTTTTAATTGAGGAAGGCACTATATTTTCCAGCTAAAATAATGGCCTAACATATGTTTCATGGGCGTATTAGGAGAGTAGAAGTCCCACATTGTATTGCAGCGTGGTTAACACAAGTCGATGTTTTAACACCAGCTAAGTTTATAGATAGCTTTTGTTGTATATGTTATCCTCTGGGATAACGTGTACAACATACTCAAAATAAGTGAATACATAAAGAAATTACTAGCCTATTTAATACAATACACTTGTTTACAATTCATTACACCGAATTACAAAGTGCATTCGCAGCGCATGCAAAGAAAAACACCTATTTTCACTTTAAATAAGTCTGAATCTGGAGAAGCTTCGTTCTGCGTAACGTGACGTGACAGCTGCATAACAGAAGAAGGGGATATATATCAGACGAATTAACTTTCACCCCTGCAATAACAGATTCTGAGTCTGATTCATCCACATTTTGTTGTAGTGCAATTAAGGGACTTTCCCAACAATGCCTTTGTGACCCAAAACCCATGCCTGGTTATAAATGACAGGTAAGTGCTAATTTGCCAAAGTCGCATATTTATTCTGACACGTTTCTTTTACAAGTGTCATTGTTTTTTCAGTTGTTTACTCTCTGAATTCACATATGCACACAAACACCCATGTCCAAGGGGAGACTCGAACCCGCGACCACGGCAATGAGCGCGTGCCGATTTGAGGGTCGAAATATAGAAGAGGGCAGGAAAGTTGTCGTGCGCAGGGTACTCTGAAAATATCTCCAAGGGTCGGCCCATTGGCCCACTACTTTATTCACTCACTGTACAACTGAATTGCGGGGATAATAAAGCTATAATCTTTGGCTAAACGCTAACAGTTGAACTTCAATATTGTGAAAGGTGACTGCATTTTTCCTAGCGATTTATCCAAGTACATAAATATCTGTTACATATAAGGGTAGAGCTATAAGCTTCCCACATGAGCACTTGAAGTGACCTCAAGATTCTCTCTCTCTCTGTCTGTCTGTCTTTCTGAAGGATTGTTTGTTGTGTTAACTCACATGTGGTGCATCTGCTGTCCAAATAAGGACCAGATGTGGTTTGCCGATAACAGATTGCATTTGTATTCTTCGGTCTCAACACTGTGGCGAATAATAATAATTTGCTTCTTACGTTCAACCCACCTAAGGTAGGTCGAGACAGTGTTGTATTAAAGTGAAAACATGGTGTAGAAAATTACCCAGTCCCGAAACCAATTTGTTAATAAAAAGTCTTACACTGAATTGCTGACTAAACAGCACAAATAAAAAAATTAAAAGTGGAATGAACGCAGGACACAATATCAAGATTTTAGGAATTTCACACATACTGCCCTGTGCGTCAAAACGTTTTTAATACCAAACTGAGAAGAGACATTAAGGATAAATCGGTCACCTCTGGGTAGTCTCAGAAGATTTAACTTGAGTCATCTTACTGGCTAAAATAAATGGACACAAATGTTAATACCTATTGCAGAAACTGTTCACTATTTCTTAATGGTTGAACTTTTTGTATGGTTTTAAAGAAGGAATGACGGCAACAAAATCCAGACGGTTATATCATCCCATTAAAATATTAAAAATTACACAAATAAAACAGAATCTCATGTGTGCACGCACACAATTTTTTCTACTCATTTTGTAGGTTGACATTTCACTCCCTTTGCATGCACAGGACATTAAAAAAACTTTCCATTTCAAATAAGTATAAGTATTGGAAAATTCAAACAAATAACAAGCAGTATTTTTGAAATGGTTCACTGCACAAATAGCATGTGTTTTAACGAAATCTACATTTTTGTGCAGTAAGATTTCATGTATCTCGTTGTTTACCAGTTGTACAAGTCATTCAGAATGAAAACTTCTGAGGACATTCGAAGAAAATTAAAGATATACGTTTCAGTTATCATGAAAATATCCTAAACATTCTATGGTATTTGGATAAAAATCGTTACACATTTTTGAGGAAATCAAAATTTTTGAAAAGTTGAGGATTTGCTTGAAAATGTTCACATCCTTCGAAGATGCTGAACTTAATACCAAGTTTGGTATTCAACCGATTTTCCGTTTTTTGAATTGTTCTGTTCACAGATACAGGGGCGCGTGAACACACATACACATAGACCTTTTTTTAAACATGCGTTTTTTTTTTCTTGTGCATTCCGGAAGTCTAAAACATAATTTCCAGTGAAGTCTCAATATCGAATTTTTGTGTGGGATACAATACTTCCGCTGTCTATTATCAGGGCGGCGCCGTGGCCGAGCGGTTAGCGCGCTCGCCTACCACCTAGGCGGCCCGGGTTCGATCCCAGGGACCCGCATGTGGTATTCGTGGTGGACGAAGCGGCGTCTGGGCGGGTTTTCTCCGGGTTCTCTGGTTTCCCCCGCCATCTCATTCCACCGGTGCTCCATCTTCATTCCATGTATCATCAGTGTCACCGCCTGTGGTGCCGTAGTAGTAAAAGCGGGCGTTAAACACTACACACACGTCTATTATCAGTATTAGAGAAAGAACAATAAAGTGCATTATAAAAGCCCTAAGCCACACATATGAAATGCAATTAGAAGACGATTTAGGGATCCAAGTCCTTCACAAGGACTGCTCTTGCATCACAATCTGTAGCGTGGTGGTAGCTTGTGCACCTCTCCTTCAAGAAGTCCCGAGTTCGAATCTCCGTTAGGGTGATTTACCTAAGTAAGATTTTTTTTCTGGTACTTCCCCTAATCCTGAAAGATGGGCAACTCTCAGCTATAAGGACCCTGGACTCTCTCGAGGATCATTTTACCAATTCCATTCGTCCCCAGATATGACCTAACCGGCTTAAGGACGTTAAGCCTTAAAAAGTAAAGTAGGGTGGTAACAATGGAGTGTTTATGCCATTGAGTATCAAAATGTTCAAATTCTAAAATAAATGGATTGTCCTAAAAGCTCTACTTTCAGTGTCAGTTGTCTAAAAAGGAAATGCATTGCATTCGTTACTTGTATCAGAGCAATGCTAGAGGCAAACTCAGCTACAGGAATACTCGTTTTAGACAGTTGCCTGTCCAACAATGCCTCGACTCAATGTTCACAAAAGGAATGCATGCTGGTAGATTTGGTTCCCACTCCAAGTGTGAAATACTTTGAGGAAGTGCAGAGTGTGTATAAAGAAAGTGGAAACTAACTTTTCCCTCTCGTAGAAGTACCCTTGTCATGATGTATTGTACTCTTCCTCACCCTCATTCTGAAAGTGGTGGCAGCGTAAATCCCCCTTCCTGTGACGTTTTTCCTCGGCTAATCCAACTCCTGCTTCACCTCAACAAATTGAATTAATTAACTGAATATGCATATCTGAGAGGGAAGTGGCATAGAATTGAAAACGTGGAGAAGGAAATCTATTTATCAGTTAAGGGAATTTGAGATATGAATTTGGATATTTTATCCTACAAGGGGCCACTGTCACACTGGTATTATAAATAAAACTGGGAGTGTTTTAGTGGAAGTACACGTGCAAAATTATAAAAAAATGATATTTTGCTCTCACATGACTTTCTCTACTCTTGTACAAACTATTCTTACAAGCTCTTATTCCTCTATCTTCATGTTAATTGAGATAAACATTTGCAGAAATTATCTTATTGCTAATTTTCGTAGGTGCAAGGGGAATATGGGAATACAGCAGGCCTTGAGCGATAGTAAAATAGTTTAAGGCTTCGGAATTCCATTCACCTTGCACACACACGCGCGCGCGCACACACCACAGCGCAGGAACAACATAAAACATAACCAGCTGATAGAAGCAATCAAAACCAAAATCCTTGAACTGTCAAAATCAAAGTGGACACTACATTTCGGCTGGGTGAAAGGACATGCGGGAATACACGGAAATGAGCTTGTGGACAGACCAGCAAAAGAAGCTGCCGCGGAAGACACCGAAATAATATATGACAAAGTATCAAAAGGAGCTATAGTATCTAGAGAGAAAGAACTGGATTCGAAGAATGGCAACAACAATGGACAGCATCAAGGAAAGGAGCAGTAACCAAAGAATATTTCCCATCCGTGAGAAGAAGATTAAAGCAACGGTTACCAATATCTCCGGAGTTCACAGCAATGTTAACAGGACATGGAAAGCTAAGATCATATCGCCACAGGTTTGGATTTTTAGATAACCCAATGTGCAAATGTGAAGAAGAGGACCAAACAGTAAACCACATTATATTTCGATGCAAAATCCTAAACAACCACAGAAACGCCATGATTAGGAAAATACAAAGTAAAGGTGCTGCTTGGCCCATAAATAAAGAAGAACTTGTAAACAACCTTTCGCTAACTTCATTAATGCTATAAAATTCACAGAAATAGAATGACTTATGTCCAAATATATATAATTTCTACTCCTTACCAAGATTGCAACCAGTATCATTGTCCAAACACATTTCAATACTCTACTGGTGTTACGAGTATAATTATATTTGCCTTTTACTATTTGATAAGTACTAGATTTATGATTTGTTAAATAGCATTAGGTTAAAGAAATAAAGTCAAACAAAATAAAATAGCATTAAACAACAAACAAAATAAAATAGCATTAAACAACAAACATCAAATAAAAAATTCTAAATATACACAATAGAGAAGTATTCAATTAGACTAAGGTAAATAAAAAATTGATAAAAGTAAATAAAAGTGTAAATGTTCAAATAGAACATCAACAATATATACATGTATATAAAATGTAAATTGTATGTAAATAAATAAATACAAGCATGTAGTATTCCTACGGAATGGGGCATGCTGTAATTTAAAAAAAAAGAAACACACACACCACACACACACACACACACACACACACACACACACACACACACACACACACACACACACACACACACACACACACACACACACACTACACACACACCACGGACCTTTTTCAAAAATACTTTCTTTTGGATTAGGTGGCCTCAAAATATATATTTAAGGTGAAATCTCGACGTCGAATTTTTGGATCGAATACAATACTTCCCCTACTTATATACGTAGTAGAGAAAGTAATGAGTACTTTGGTAGTAACTGGTAGTTTGGGAAGAGCAGATTTATTAAAAATTATCTTTGGAAAATGAACTTGAATGCAAAGTTTGTTATTTATCTAACACAATTTGTCTAAAAGTGATTTTCTTTTAAATTTAGTGTACTTCAAAACATGTATTTCATGTTAAATATCGATATTCACCGTTGAGTTGAATGCAGAATTCCTTTACCTATAAGAAGTAATGCCATTTTTGTGAAAAATATTTTTTCGGCTGTATTTATTTTACGTAGTTGTTACTACGTAGCCATACCACAATGGATCTGTTAGGAGATACTGGTGGCGGACAGATAACCTTCAAGGTCTCCATCCTGCCTACAGAGGATGCAGTGTAGAACTACGCACCTCCGCCTCTGTGACGGCTGCTTTCATTACCTGTGGATAGATGGCACGCCATTCACTATTACCATCCATTTTTCATTTATACTATTATTTTAGATTTATGTTGGGACTTCGGGTGTTGACATTAATCTAGGAAACCAGAAAAAAAAAACAGTTGGATTGGTCGGCCCACGGATGTGAACCCGGGATATCTGGAATGCAAGTCTCACGCATACTCGAAAGCAGAAATTGTTGAGAAGGTTGTAAAACAATATGTTACGCAACAAACACAATATTATAATACCTTAGTGAAATAATTCAAGAAAATGGAGTTGGGACTAAAACAAACCAAAATGTATGCCCAAAAATGAAAATAGCATATTACTCTACTCCAAACATCTATAATAAAAAATGTATGTTAGTATAGAAAATTAAAACACTACAAACAATAATTCAACGTGAGTGCCACTATGGAGCAGAAACATTCTTGAATAGAAAAGCAGATGAAACCTTTTAGGTTCACAAGTCGTAGGTAAAGAGTATAGGCTCAAAAGTAAAAAGGATATGAAAATATATACCGACATTTATAGTGACATTAGAAAACGCAGGTTAAAATTTGATGCAAACGTTCCTCTCTGTCGAAGACGTCGCCTTTAAGACCTATAAGATCTCGTGTTTGGTGTCCGGACTAGCTGTAGCAAGAGGTCCTAATCTACAGGGTATGCGTGAGTTGTGGTGGGAATGGAACCAAACAAAGAATTAACCAAAATTTAACTTTATTTGCAAATTTCCAGATTTGTAGAGAACTGCCGACGATATTTTAAATAGAATGTAACTTTGTAACTTCAACTGCAACGTTATAACACTTTAGCTTTGTCACCCTTTAGCAACCGCCGAATTATGTATACGCGCCAGCTTACGTACAACTCAGAAATTGCACGTGTACTCTCGGCTCGATTCAAGACGAGTGTGTGTTGCGTTGCATTTGTTTTTGCGTGAGCAACACGAAGGAAGCGATTTCCATGGCTAACTTTAGAACACGTCATGGTAAGATAGGAATCAGCCCGCGGAATCACTATGGCTTGGTACAAACAATTGTAACCTTATCACTCATTTAAATCTGCCTAGACTTCCATTCTTGAGACTTTAATCTATTCAGCTTTATTACGTCTTCCCCATAACTATTGACTAGAATCTCCTTTTGTTACTTTCTATTATCAAATATATATTGACATAATTTAGGCTTCAAATTTGATGGGCATATTTAAGCGAATGAATTCAAATAGTCTCGCAAAACAAATATTGGAATTTTTCGAAAAGCACAAGTAGATAGCATGACGTGACTTGGATGTGTAAAAGGTTTATAATTGGCAGAAATTACTTAAGAAGACATCATAAAGAGAGATAACTTTAGGATCAAGAGGACAAACCGAAGAAAAAGACGACACGGGCAGATGGGAGAAAGAAAGCCCACAGTCTAAGAATGAAAGAATTATGGACTCAAAGGAGAACTAAAAAACGTCTCTAAAGTAATTTGCATAGTCCTACATAGGTTTATTCGCACTCAGAAAAATGCATTTCCCATTATTTCCTTCTCCCAGAATACCTCAAAGAATTTCGCTTATGAACGTGGCTATTGACGTATCGTTGAGTAAATGCCAATGAGTTTGACATTTACCTATTTGGCACCCTCCGGGAGTGCAGCCTAGTGGAAAAGGGGAGGAGTGGGGTGAGAATGCCTAATTGCAAAACTAGGCGGGTCAGTGGAAAACAAATTGAAATGTGAAATAAAGATCTCTATTTGTGATTTGTTAAATAGTTAAACACGGAGCAAAAACTTTTAGAAAAACAATTATAAGTCGCTGTTAGCTTCACACAAGAGGTCATTTTCTGTTTTCTTTTATGAAATTAAAAATATAAACTAGGAATAGATACCTTAGTATGTTTACCGAACATTTATAAGTTGTGGTGTTTGTGTGTGTACGCGCGTGCGTGTGTGCTTGTGAGAAACAAACAATTCAATTGATTCCACAGTTGATACTTAAGTTCAGTTATCTTCTAAAGATGCTTTTCAAGAAAATCCCGCTACACCAAAGTATCCTTTATCTGGAAAATTTTCCAGTTTTTTATTTTCTCAAAAACAGTTCTTATGATTTTGATTAAATATCGAATGTTCAGCATATTTCCGTGACAGCGCCTATACTCTGTTCAAGAGATTAGAGGGGATATAAACAAAGCACCGGTTTGTATCACTCCGCGGCCACGTGCTTTCACAATGACGCAACACGGTTATGCATTTTACACTTCTAAAAGGATATATTTACTTGATCCAAATAACATATAGCACATGGATATTAACTGCTACTTACGTCATCTCTGTCCACAATAACACTTTTTCATTTCTTGTTCACAATCTCGAAACCAATCTCCAGAAGCAGCTTGTGGAGGGAGGTTCGTTTTAAATCTGGAATATCGGGATCAGAGTTAACTTGCCAACAGCACTTTAAGGTGGGGGTTCATTGTTAACAAAGAACTGGTGAACTTTTCGACGGATTGCAGATCTCACAAATTCGTCGCAAACTACCTATATCCACCATTTATCTGGCACGTGGAAGCTTTTGGCCGGGATCTTCAGCAACTGACGATTTTTCTTTGCGTGTACTGTAAATACTTGCAACTGACACACCGGTAAACTCGGATGTTAATTTCATCACGTCTTCGATAGCAAGTTCGGGATATTTCTCGCAGAACTTGTTAAATATGTTCAATATTGTTGTCTTTTCACCACTTCGCAACGGTTTGCCGCGCTTATGTTTTACAACACTCACTTGTTCCGCCATGTTACTTTCATACTAATGCGCGCGCAGAATGAATTAGGCTGGTTACGGATTCACTTAACTACGTATTCTTACACTTTAACTATGCTTAGTACACTTAGTTCATGCTTTAACAAACATTAAGTGACATTTCAGACCTCAGTAACAGTATTTCTTCAAGGGACTATTTACACGGCGAAAGCGTCAAGAGGGCGCGCTGTGGTCAAAACGCACGTGGCTTTGTTTACGTCTCCTCTAATCTCTAGATGAACAGAGCATAGGTATATTGAAATTTATGGTATTTTCAATCCCTATTAATAGTAAAAGTGATACAAAAGTAAATCGTAGGAATAATAATTCTAGAAAGTACATAAAATAAACAATAGTGGGGACCGGAGTGAAGTGCACTAGACTACAAACGGAGGGGATCCACACTGTGCGCAGTCAAAACAATTGTATGTCAGACCCCTAGGAGGAAGTGATGAAATGAGACCGCCATATGAGCGTGTTGGAACCCGGGCAAAGAGGGCAAGTCAACATGAGGGTCCCTAAAGTGTGTTGGAGATTCATCTGATACCAGGGTTCGCTAAACAGCCACCAGTCTCATCGACCGTGATAAACTGTGTCGTAATGAAGGCGAAATGAAATTCGGGAGTTGTAAATATCCTTCCTAGCATTCGCCTGGTGACTCGGGAAAACCCAGGGTCACGAACGTCGGCCGCGGAAATCGAACCCACGACCTCCGAACGCGAGATTGTGGGTATAGAAAGCCATGTGAATGACACACATCAGATGTTTTATTCCATTCTGTGCGTTGCACTCAGCGAAAACTCGCCACAGCACCTACTACCCTTATAACGGATTCTCACTCACCTGCAAGGGTGCCAACTTCTCTTTCAACATTTACAATTATCAACCATAAAAGTAAAATGCTCTTAACCCTTTCTGTCCCGGTGTCCATTATAATGGACATAGGCATTTTTTGCCTACTTGTAATACTTTTAACGGTTTTTTTCTGCTATATTCTTGTTATACTGTTCGTCACCAATTAAACCTATGTGAAAACATGTTCTGAATTGCACAAAATTATTTATTTTTTACAGTTTACATTGTAGTGTTTTTTTAAAGAAATGAAGCAAAATCCATGCACTGCAGTCAAATGATACCCCGTCATCATCCACGCATGCCATCATACCGATTATTTTACGTGGGCCCTCCCCGTCCTTTACCACAGGCACATTTAACTGCGGTTGCCGAGATTCGAACTTACGACCTCAGGCTTTGAGTGCATGGCCAGTGCACTACGTTTTGCCTTAAGGATCACGGCTATCCAAGCCAGCAAGCTGAAGGTGTCCCAGACCGCCTAATCTAAACCGGTTTCGAATTAGAGGAAGAACGGCATAAGTAGCAAAATAATTCGGGTCTGAAAGGGTTAATTTGTTTCCCCTTGTTTATTCTACGTCACTTTAAGTAAGCAGTCATTTCGTGAGGATCTGTTAGGCGATACCTTGTAGATCAATGTGTGTTGGACAGGTTTAACTTTAAGGTTTCATCCTTCTATCATTCCATCTTGTTCCGTTCACAGAGAGAATAGTGTGGGGTAACTGTACCTCCACTTCTGTGACGGGCAGATGGCATTAGGGTGCCACATAGTCAATCTGCTTTCATTTTCTGTGGATAGATGGTAGAGCATTCGCTATTACCATGTATTTTGACTTTCTCTGCCACCTATAGGAAGTAGAGCAAGTATTGCATTCGACCAAAAATTTCAATGTCGATGTTTCACCGGGAATATGTTTTGAGGCCCCCTGAATAAAAAAAAAAAAAAAGCAGTTTTAGAGAAAAGGCCCCTGTGTGTCTGTTATCAGCATAACTTAAAAACGAAAAGTTGGTTAAAAATTAAAGTTGGTATTTAAGTTTACGACACGCAGATTTTGAAGAAAATTCGTCCGCCTTAAACTACCCTTTACATGGAAAATGTTTGGAAATTTTGATTTTCTCAAAAATGGGTGTAACGATTTTGATTAAAATGCCATATGTTTAAGATATTATTTTATTTCAAATGAAATGTATATTTTGAATTTTCTAGATATAGCCCATGAAATCGTGTTTACTCTTGATGACTTTTGTCTAACTGGTAAACGGTAAGAGATAGACCAAATCTTACTATACAAAGTTATGTCCAAATGCATCTTTTTGTGGTGTGAACCATTTCGGAGATTTCCTTGTGAATTGTGCGTTTTTTGCAATAAAGCTTTTCTCAAATTGAAGTTCGGTATTTATTTTTTTATCTCTTAGCCGTGCAAAGAGAACGGAATTTCAAAGGCTTCATTTAGCGACCAGCTTTAAAAGATTTGACTATCACTCAAAGCCTACTGTATTGCCATATTCCCCTTGCACTTACAAGGAAATAAGCAATAAGATAATTTCTGCAAATGTTTAACTCAACTAACACGAAGAAGATATAGGAATAAGAGTTTGTAAGAATGGTTAGTACAAGAGTAGAGAAAGTCATGTGAGTTTAACACATTCGATTTTTACTATTGTTTTAGACTTAAGGTGGAATTTTCAGTCGTGGTAGTAAATTCTAATCCAATATTTACCTTGGGGACTGCGGGAAAAAAAAAAAAAAAAAAAAAAAAAGTCAGATTGATTGACCTACGGGATTTGAACCCATGACCTCCAGAATGCGGAGGTGCTCTTGAATTTGTTCAATGTACTGGTCTGGTTTAAAACATGACACATTTTCCACACTGAATATATGTGAATCTATATATACGAGTAAATAAATGTTTGTCCCCTATGCCCTCCTAAATCGCTGACCGATCACAGCAAAATTTAGCAAGTATATGTGTTTTTTCATGGAGAAGATTTGTGTGCTATCCATTTTACTATACAATGTAACATTCATATGGTTTTTTCTACTTGCTTTTCTTTTGCGTAATACATTCACACATATTTCCGTACTTGCGCTTCGCAAGTCATACACTTTTCTATGACTGAAATAGAAATGCCACATATTACATTCACAGTTTTCTCTACACACTTTTCTTTCCTTACTTTACTCAGTCTTTCACAAACAATTCATACAATTTTCAATACGTTTGAAACTGAAATGCAACGCATTGCATTCTGCACTTGCTTTTGTTCCTGTGATATTTGGTGTTTTTGAACAGTGCTTTGCATATTGTTTGTGCTTTGCAGTATCCAACGTAAGTCTAAAGGTTTTAGGGAGAAAACCGTCAAACCACGGGCAGCGCCGGTTATTTCAGCTGGTTCTATTATTTTAAATCTTCATTTAGAAAAGCTTGGCTGATATGTAACAAATTGTTGTTGACACAATGTATGTAGTGATTCCCGGCGACTGTCCCGGAGCCAGGAAATACCAAGCGAACCTGTCATCAATTAATCCGTACTCACATTTGCAATATGACAGTCGAGTTGTTATTGATTTATCTGTGTTGCAGCAAACCGCAAAGTGAGATGGTGGCATCTGGATGCAGCGCTATATGATTACATGTTCCCCTCATCTGGTCCCCCCTCCCCCCCCCCCCCCCACCACCCGAGGGCTTTTATAGTCTTAATGGTTTTAAAGTAACTTACACTGTTTGCTCGTCAAACAAAACAAGCAGCCATCCAACCCCTCCTTTAATTCCATTACGAGTTTGTTAAAACGAACTTGGTGGGCTATTGAATACATACAAAAGGAGGTATGTCCCCCTTGCTTGCCTCATAATGTCAATTTAATGCACAGCTGTATTCAGAAACACAGTGTTGGATCCAAGAACTGGGAAGCATCCTGTACAAACCCACGTTTAACACCTTCACGATTGTATTTACAAGGAGTGGTGATTTTCAGCATATTGATTTGTATATTTAGCATTTGATAGCACCTTTAAGAAAAATATATAATAGACTAGCACAAACCAAACAGGTCTTGCAGTACAAAACAGTTGGTAATAGAGAAGTTGGAAGACCACACGGAGACGCTGGGAAGATACCTTCAGAGTCGAAGCGGGCCTATCTTGGATCATGGCATGCATATTTGAACTTCACCCTCTAGTGCAGGGGTCGGCAAATCTGCACCGTCTGATGATATGACGTAACACCGCACTAAGGGCAAAGCAATTCTTCGCCCTGCTTCACGCTCACTTCAAACAACACACGTTCAAATGTAAACAAGCAGCGGTGCACACCGCATCGATATGACATGGCTGTTTTAAATCCACGAAAATGCAAAGGAACCTTCTTAAATTTGTATCTAGCTAGACATATTAGTAAAGTTAACAAAGAGTTCTAGCACAAAAGCTTTCATAACCTGAAAACAATGAACCAATGTTTTTCCTTTCGCGTAGACATTCATAAAGTAAAACCAAAATTACGAATTGAAGTTGTGAATTTACAGACAAACAAATTTTGACATCACAATTGCAAAAGAAGCCTGGTTTGGATTTATTTTAGAGAACTGGATATGTCAACATATCCGTCTTCAGTAATATTCTGCACATATTAGTGCTATGTTTAGCCCAACATATGTGTGTGTGAGAGAAATGTTTACTCTACAGTTAAGTTTATAAAATCTAACAGCAGATAGCGATTGACAAATAAAACCCTACATGCCCTGTTGACGCCAGTATGTAATTCTGAATTAACGTTTTTACTATGCGTAACTGTAAAGTTCTAGATAAAGCGAAAAAGGTGAAAAATTGCTAGTATTTTCAGTCTGCATGTGTTATAAAATCAAACGTGCATTAAAGAAATTCTTACTCCACCAATACGCCCTCCTAAATCCCCTTGTGCGAACCGTGCATTACATACGTGTTTGCCGGGTTGCGTAATGTGACGTCATCATTCTTGAAATCGCGATGATCTAACGCATAGCGTTGCCATTTGCCAACATAGATGTTCTGTCAAAGTTTTAGAATATTGTAATACTGTTTTTGTTATTTTTATATCATTTAACAATAAAATAAAAGTACTGGTAGTATTTATATCCTAAACATATGAATTTATTTTGGTATTATTGTACTTTCTTTTTGTTTTTCAAAAATCAAAATAGTCATTTATAGTCTAATGTAATTCTGACATCATCCAATCGTGCCATCTCACTGCTTGTTTTACGTGGGCTCTCCCCATCCTTTACTAAGTCGCTGCGATTAAAATCACGACGTTCTACTTTGAATGTATGTCCAGTCCATTTCGTCTGGTCTTTAACAACCATGCCTATTTGAATTACTTCCTTTAAGGTGTCTGTGACGGGAATATCTAAACTGGTTCAGGAATTAGAAGAAGAGTGGCATATGTAGCATGTAATAGAGGGTCAAGACAGAAGGAAGGAATGAAGGCAGTGATTTTTGCTTGAGTCAGCACGGAAGTATGCAGCTGTGGTCATCAAGTATGCTGATCGCAAGTCCAAAGCTAACTTGTTTGAACCTTGACCTTATTGAGAGTAACAAGAAGCCGCCTCAACACCACACATGAGGCTGATTCCACTTCATGATGCACTACTTGACTTTTGCTCTCGCATCGCAGGGATACCGTTTCTGCATCGTGTTCATTCTCACCGACACCGCTACTCAGATATTCCCAGCGGACACCGCCTTTCTACGTTCTGCAGCTTCCATGCTACCTGTGCCTTTCACTTGTTTTACTTCCTAGCTCTCAGATGGCGTTGTTGTCGAAGATGGCAGCAGGACTTGTTATTTACGTCGTCGTACGTATCATTTTGGCAGCGAGGTGTAGTTTTCCCAATTTTGTTTTTCAACTTAGAAAACGAAGAAGTTAACACAACTCCTTTCACTATTTCCAGGAGTTTGCGGTGTCCATGCTGCATCTGCTTCAGGAATTTAGTGGTGAAAATCAACGTTTTTCCTTTTCATAATTAACAAACATATCCTACAACTGCTAACCACCAATCAAAATATTCGCATATAGCAATCAATACTTGACCGTCTGCGCACATTCCCACGCAGGTGACAGCGAAACTATAGATTCCCGTGTATGAAATAATGCTACTCTGTTTATCTAATAATAATTAGTGTTAATATTGTAAATAAAAGTCTAATAAATTAATTTGTCTTCTCGCCTTTGAAAGTGTTGTATCATAGATGGGGAGAACTGACTCATTGTGTCACTTCCCCTACATCGTAGTTTTAACCCCGTCCACTGCGTCACAGCGGTTAGCTGCCAGGCCACGCCTCCTGCTACTGCCTGTCTACTTCGGAGAACCGGCCAGTTCTTCAAATTGGAGAGGGTGCATACTCAATTTGCATTCTTCTCACCCCTCTTCCCCATGCACTCTATTATTGTGTCAAGGCCAACATAACTATAAAAGTTGAAGGCGCAACTATCGATTCTCGTATGTACAGTCGAATAACAAACATATGATTAAAATGTCGGACAACAGTGACAATAACATGCGGTGTAGAATATTAAACACATGTTATAAATGTTCTAAACTTGACTCATGGTCGAGTATAAATATTTGTATGAAACTTGAATATAATAGCAATTCTGCTCTTGTATAATATGCTAATTTTAAACAATAAATGTTTAATTACGTGGCAAGAGCTGTAGATATGTTTAGGCCTAAAAATAAAGAATATATCTATGTTTTGACCATTTTGCACTTACTGGTTGGCTTACTGAAGTCGATACCTGTTATTCTGGCCTGATTGCGAAAACTCCTTTCCCACTTTTCAATTACTCCTCGGCATTTCGTAAATAGCTAGGATTTCCTTTGTAGTCGGACATCAGATCTACAGGAAACGTTAGTAATCTTGTGTGTCTGAACATTCACTTTGGCTGATCCTGTGGGACTGTTGTAATCGTTTGTCTTTGTCACCGGTCGAGGACAACCGGTAATGTTGCAGAGAATCAGACATCAGGAGCAAAGGTCACAGAAAGGATACTCCCAACACCGCTTCAAGAGATTAATAGTTAATCTCTTTTATAAAGGAAGGCAGCTTAATTGGTCAGTATGTTCCTGATGGTAGCAGCCAAATGATTGATGATCCTGGCGCCTCAGGTGGTTATCTGGGGCTAGTCTCTGCGGGAGTGTGAAACTGCTTCCTCTACCCACAAGCTCTACTTTAAAACTACGTTCTTACTCGTAAAACATTGAAGTAATCTTTTGATCAGCGCCCTCACTTTTAATGTTTTCTAATGAAAGTGTTTGCGGAATACCTTAAGAGTCGACTATATTAATGGAAGATTACAGAGAATGGTATACCTTTTCAAATTTCTAATCTTAGGATTCTAACCTTAGGATACGAGTATTTAATCTGTTTTTGTGAATTTACTCCTCTATTGCATGAACTATTTTGCTACAAGTGCACTCTTCTGTTTAGTTATTCCTGTCACATACACCTCAAAGAAAGTAATTCTAATAGACGTGGCTGTTAAAGGTCAGACGAAATGAACTGGTCATGCATTCAAAGTAGAATGTCGTGAGTTTAATCCCAGCGATTGCAATCAAATTTGGCTGTGGTAAAGGATGGGGAGGGCCCACGTAGAATAACCAGTGAGATGACGAGGTTACATTACTCTACAATGAAAACATCTTTTTGGCTAAATGGCAATACTATGCATTAGAGGATCAATTTTATGCAACATATTTATTCTGTTGCTAGTCTAAGTTGCAAGTTCAGGATTTCGAAAGGTAACTATGTTTAATGTGGTTCACATTACGTTCACATATGCCCGTGTGATATATCTGTAAAAGGCCAATTTACACTGAAGAAAATCTGGGAAGGCGGCGCCGTAGCCGAGCGGTTAGAGCGTCCGCCTACCACCTAGGCGACCCGGGTTCGATTCCAGGGACCCGCATGTGGTATTCGAGCTGGACGAAGCGGCGTCTGGGCGGGTTTTCTCCTGTTTCCCCCGCCACTCATTCCTCCAATTGCTCCATCATTACCTTTCCAACATCGATTTCGCCTGCATCCTCTTACTTACTATCATACCTGATGCTTGGCTCAGCACCCACTTGCAGGTTTTCACTCTGTCCTGTCCATAGGTTCCTCTGCTCCACGGTAGGCGTCTGACCCTAGACACTGCCATGTAAGTCCTACATAAGGGGAGGGTAATCAGGTAAAGAAGAACAAAAGAAGAAACCTGGGGATTAGAGCAAAAACAAAGTAATTAAATTAACCAGAAGTTACTTTATGTTTGCAAAAATGTGTTCATTGTGTAGTTAAATGGATAGTTTTCTTTTGGCATAGTGAATTTAAAGTTAAAGCTTCAAAACTTTAGGCAGCCTTAATATAAGTGTATATCAGTTGAAATTTAAAATTAATGCCCAAAATTAGCTCCAAGAATTGTTATTAAAATACCATGTATTTAAGATTTTATAACTGGTAAACTGTAAGAGACAGTCTTAGTACACACATAGATCTCGATAAAAAAATTTTTTTTCTGGAATGAGCCATTTCCGAGATATTCTTTATTTTTCGGAATGTTCAAGTGCTTGTACTTTTCTCAAATAGGAAGTTATTCTTTTATCTCCAAGCGATACAAAGAGGACTGAATTTCGAACACATCACACACCGACTAGCTTTAAAATATTTGACTATCGTATAAAGCTTACTGTATCCCCACATTTCCTTGCATCTAAAAGAAAATTAGCAATAATATAATTCCTGCAAATATTTATATGCATTAACTTGAAGTAGATAGAGGAATTAAAGTTTAGAACAATAGTTTTTTACAAGAGTAGAGAAAGCCACGTGAGCGCAACATATCAGATTTTGTCCTCAGAGGACAGAAAAAATGCAAATGCAAGAAACAAAATTGAATAAAATACTTTCAGGGAACTGCAACGTGCAGCAGGAGAGAAAATCTGTGCTAGTGTAGGCAATTCGGAACTCCTTCCCTATTAGCATTAGAGTTGCGGCATCTTCCTTCCTCTCTGACCCATTTGCAGCCCTCCCTCCCTCCAGGCTCGCAGCTTACTAATTGGTGACGTCACGCCCTATATTTTTATGCTCTAGCTCCCCAAGAGGCATCCGCTCAAATAACGCGGCAACTTACAAAAGGAAGATTTTGGACAGGCGGAAATGGCTGTCATACCTTTCTCACCATTTGCCTTCTCCCTACGAATATTGTAAAATCTGCAGACAAGGTTCCGACTTGGCGAAGGCTTAAGTTAAAGTAAAAAATCTGTCAAATCTTTTAAAAAATGTTCCATATTCTTTGCATGACACGGCGAGAAATAACTATGACAAGTCATGGAAATACACATATCAACAACGAATATCTCGGAAATGTCTGTTGCAACACAAAAACTGTAATGTGCTGCACTCACGTAACTTTCTCTACCCTTGCTCAAACTATCCTTAAAAACAGCATATTATTTTGTATACTTCATGTTAAAAGAGATAAACATTTGTAGAAATATTTTAAAAGCTGATCGTCATGTGGTGTGTTAGAAATGGCGAAGAGACCCCTCCCCCACACAAAAAAATAACGTATTGAAAAAAAAAGCCATAATTATTGGAAACGTCAAGCAAATCAGAAGGAATATCTCGTAAATAATTTATTCTACGAAAGAAAACTATTAGACATAAATTGTGTGTTCTAACAGATGTATATGTTTCGTGTAATAAACAAACTGAGGTTAAAAGAGAAATGGGTGGACGAATTTTTTTGCTGAACTAATAGAAAGGTTGAAATATGACTTTACAGTTCACAGATTTAAACATTTTAAAAGCTTGGAAAATGAATTTCTTCTTTTTGCAACCCCTTGGCAGTGGAACCAAAATCAGCGCCATTGCTCAAAGTTTGCACACTTATGTGAGATAATCTGTTACATACACCGAACTAGTCATATTTATAAAATTTGAGGACATTGCTTCAAAAACTTAGATGTCAATTTTATTTTCGTTACAAAAAAGCGTTACTTCATATGTAGGAAAAAAATTCAACCCTGTGCTTGTACTGGTTTCTGAGAAAAGGGAACCTTAATGTCCAATCTGTGCCATTTATTTAGCATTTTTCCTATCTTAGGATTTCAATGGTAAAGTTCTTTGAGTGCTGAATTCACTACCTAAATGCTATTACTCGTAGGGAAACATTGACGTTTCAACTCAGTTGATTTGTACCGCAAGCTATTGTAAAAGAAATCAATGCATAAGAAGGTTGTTTGTAGGCCTTGTGGCCTACCGAGTGATTTGAACCTGCGGTAACGTGTAAGACTCGCATGCCTGGGGTTCCGGGTTCAAATCTCGTGTACCGACCAACCTGAATGGGTTTTTCCTAATTTCCCTCAATCACTAAGGTAGCTACCGGATTGGATATTTAACATCACTACCCAAATTCCACCTTAAGTCCAACACAATAGTATAAATGAAAAATAGATGGTTATAGTGAATTTTGTGCCATCTATCCATAGATAATGAAAGCAGATAGGCTGAAGGGCACCCTAATGCCATCTGCCTTCACAGAAGCAAAGGTACAATTGCTTTGCACTGATCCATCTGTCGAAGCAAGGCTAACTAGAAGGCTAACTGTCCGCCACACACTGATCTAGGATACTGGCGTATTGTCACTTCCTACTCGTCTTGTAAGAAGGCTTTGGATCAGCAGATATGAACATAACAGCGACGTCATCTCCCCTCTTGGTCATGAAAAGAGAACATTTTAATGCCATTACAATGACTTTCGCTTTGGATTTTAACTTCTTATACTATGTGATTTTTGGAGATAGGTGATACTGAAAGCAACAAGGTCGGAATTACCGTGCTTGTCGACCATTTGGTAGCCATGTTAACCTAGCCTGATCTTTATGGGAAAGTGGACCTTAAGGGACACTGGGAGTGAAATTTTGGTTAAAATTGTCAAAAAGTCTAAAATTGTTGTTTTACCCTAAAATGTTCCTGGAACTCCTGTGCATTTGGATCAGCTAACATTTTTCATATCCCTCACTCCATGTGGTCATTACAGCCCTTTAAATTAGTGCTCTTCCCTTAACGTGCACAACATGTTCCTATATAGAAGCCTGTTTTTTTCAAAACTACATTTCTGCATATTCGAAATATAGGTCGCGCCTGAGTTTTGCTTCAAATTCAACGAAAATTTCAAAAAGTATTCATAAATAGCAGCTAAACAAAACTATGATTCAATATTGATGTTATCATTAACATGAATTCCAGAAACATTTTTTGTATGAAAAAATCAACAATGTTTAAGATTAAATTTTCTTTGTTATTAAAAAATATATGTACAGCGTAATCAGCGAACGTATTTGAAATATCTGTTCATACAATTGTTACCCATGTTTTAGAGTACCAGTTCTGGCAATATAAACCAATTTTGAAAAGTCAATAAACGCGAGTCACATTTTGAAAATGTGCCTATTAAATTCATATTATATGTCATAAACGAATTATGCAATTTTAATGAAATTTGGTGCACATCCTATTCTCATATAAATACAAACACAGTAAAACTTTCAGAAAAATCTATCAAGAAATGTGGAATTGTCAAATTTCACTCCCAGTGTCCCTTAAGAACTTAGCAGCAGTCCATTCCAAAATCAGGCGCTGTTAAGGTCTATTTTCCCATGAAGAGCAGGCTAGATTTGTATGGCCACCAAATAGTGGATAAGCATGCTAATTGCGACCTTATTGTTTTCAGAGTATGAAGTATTGCCTATCTCCAAAATAATAACGAACAGATGAGTCACCTTGTGTATAGCTGCAAAGAAATGTGTAACAAAGATTTACCTATAGTAACAAGATATAGAAGAATAATATTTTGTAAGAACGGTGTTTGTAGAACGTATGTGAGACTTCTAGAATAAGAATTAGGTTTGCGTGTTGCATGAAACAAAGATTTGAACTTCCTAACGCTGCTGTTTCATTAATCTTGCTGCACACTTGGAAGAGCTGGTGATGCACAATTCCCTAGAGAAGCCAATGAAAAAGCAGGTAACAGTATTTACTATATTGCATTTCCGTTCACGTTGTATTGTTTATACGCTGAGTATCCCACCTAGCTTCAATGTATTACCACACTGCCTGGCGTTTACACCTTAGAGTATAATTACGTGTGTATAATTTTCTCAATTGCTGGATAAATGGACCAAGCACTCCACCAAAAAATTTGATACCGATGTTATGCCATAAATGCACACTTTGAGACTGCCTGAATCCAATCAACGCATTCTTAGAATAAGCTCTTTGCATTTTCTTAATTTTTATCTTTAATTTGGCTAATCTTAATACTTTATGTAAGAGGTTGTTTACTTTTAATCTAGGATTATTTTTCTTTCTTGGTATTACGTGATGGATCATCAAAATGTATTTATACTTTTTATGTGGTTTGTGTGCAGTGGTTTCCTTTGAGGTTTAGAATTGTAAAACTACCAGTAGGCTATCATAAGTAGGGCTCGGAAGTTCATGCCCTAAAAAACACTGAAATATGCATGCAAATATGCTCTTAAAAACTTCAAAATATGCCAAGAAATATGCACTGCTGAATTAAAACAATGTCCCTTTGCAGTAGACAAGGCGAGTTAGTATAAATAATAAATAAAGTTGCCTTATTCCTTGGAGGTTGAAGCAGAAATGGTCCCGCTGCTAGTATTAACTACTAAATTGCAGTTCACAACCAACACTTTGCACAAATTTTCAACTGTAAAACGTCGTCTGTTGTCTCACAAAACACTTTTGTAACGTGAAAAACTTCTCTCCACGTCACAAGATGTTTTAGGGGCATATTTAAATGATGTTAACTGCTTCACAGAGAGAGTCAAGTCTCTTGGTGTGGTAGATGGTTTTCTTTCGAGGATGTCTCGAATATCGCACATCTGTTTATAACCAGAATTTTTTTAAATTACATAATTCACTTTCTCTTTCATTTTTTGTACTATGCTACCACGAACCGAACTTAGATCACATATTGTTTTTCCAAAGACAGTAAGTGATTCATGCAAAGAAGATGCTACAGCTTCCAATGCCGTTATGGCTGTTGGTAAGAAAGAAAAATGGGCAGATATGAAACTAAGATCATCTTTTAACCCAGCGCCTGACAGAATATTTTCCACAGTTTCTATTGATGAAGCATCTTTCAAGTCCAATGAATTAATAACCTCTTCGACTATTTCTGTGCTCAGGATAATATAAAACTGCATCGATCCATGTTCCCCATCGATTAACACTGGTGCAGGAGGAAGTTCTGATATTAGGTGCTGTTGATCTAAACAACTTAACTCTTTTAGGAGATTTAACAAAAATTATCTTCGTACTGGACACAAATCTACCAATGGGAAAGAATCATTGTCTCAGAAATGCTACCAATATGAAAAATATTATACAGATGAAAAAATAAAAAAAGCGTAAAAATAATTAAAATATGCAATATAGGGGCAATAGTATTGAAATAATATGCATTTATCAAAAATCAAGAAAATATGCAGTTATATGCACCATAAAATCACGTCCAAATAACTGAAAATTCCGTAATTCGTGTACATAATGTAAAAGATTACATTTTTAACCCCTATGGAAAAACATGCAAATGTATGAACTTCCTAGCCCTAATCATAAGTGTAGACTACGATAGTTTTCCTAGGAGAATTGGTCAGAAGCTACCCCCATTACCGTAGGCTAGGTGTGTTGTGTACCTATCGGGCGTAACCTCATTGACCGCACTGTTTACGTTATATGATCAAGTTTTACTGGATTGCTGTAGAAACCGGAAGCGTTGTACTTTGAACCTACTCGAAACAGAGAGGGCATATAAAGGGCTGCTTAACTTACGGAATAATAGCGTCTTCAAAAACACATCTAAGTATACTCCAGTTCAGATCGAAGACACTGAACACAGGAGTAATGTTATTTCGAGCCCAAAAGCATATTTTTACTTTCTCTACTGGTAAGTAGGGGAAGTATTGTATTCCACCCAAAAATTCGATGTCGAGATTTCACCGGAAAAAATGTTTTGAGACCCCGTGAATCCACAAAAAAAAAAAAAAAAAAAAAAAAAAAAAAAAAAAAAAAAAAAAAAAAAAAATTAGAAAAAGGTCCATGTGTGTCTGTTGTCTGTCAGACTGTGGACAGCATAACTCAAAAACGAAAAGTCGGTTAAAAACCAAAGTTGGTATTTAAGTTTAATGTCTTTCAAGGATGCGACACGAAGATTTTGAAGAAAATAGCCCCACCCTAAACTACCCTTCTACCCTTTACATGGAAAATTTTTCGAAAATTTTTATTTTCTTGAAAATAGCTCTAACGATTTCGATTAAAATGTCATATGTTTGAGATATTTTTATGACAAATGAAATGTATATCTTGAATTTTCTGACTATAGCCTATGTAGTCGTATTTACTCTGGACGGGTTTTGCATAACTGGTAAACCGTTAGAGATAGACCAAATCATACTATACAAAAAATGTAGATCTTGCTAAAATACACAATTTATGTCTGAATAAATTTTCTTGTAGGGTGAACCATTTCGGAGATATTCCTTGTTTGTGTGTGAGTTTCGGAAAACTTAGAACTTTCGTGAAATGGATCATCGTTGTTCATTTCTTTTATACCTATGTTAAGTGTGCAAAGACAACAGAATCTCAAAGCTTTAAAAGATTTGACTATCGCACAAAGCCTACTGTATTCTAACATTCCCCTTGCACCTACAAGGAAATAAGCAATAAGATAATTTGTACAAATGTTTATTTTAACTAAGACGAAGAAGATATAGGAATAAGAGTTTGTAAGAATGGTTACTACAAGAGTAGGGAAAGTCATGTGAGTGCAACACATCAGATTTTGTTAATCACAGTGACTAAGCTAATCAGTCTTTATTGACTATTAAGTTTGAATTTGTCATTAAACTTCGTAAATTGCATTTTTTATTGTTTCTTTCCCTGCCAATGCTACCAATACTATCGGTAACGTACCATTTTGTACGTCATTTATATGCTCTACCATGGTTGGGTAATTTTGGCAGAGACATGAAAGCTCCATCCATAAGTGCTCCCAGAGATTTGTCAGTAATTAGAGCATAATAAATATAACAAAGTTGCATCATATAGAGCAAGTCATGCATCCATTGCTGCTGTAGCGTGAGTCATGACCACTATAACTCGGTTCATTTGACGAGAACAGCTATTGCTCTCATTAGCTCAACAACGTCACAAATTAATGTGGGTTGTTTTCTTTTGATTAGTCCGGCCTGATGAATGCGTCCCCTAAAACTGGGCGTTGGTTCGATTTCCTGCGGAAAACTTTTAATCCAATTTACCGAAATGACATTTTCATTTAACGGCACCGAGCCACGAAGCCTTTCACTGATAAATCTCCCCCCTTTGTTTGTATTTCATTTGTTTTTATTCTCTACGTTCGCCTTTTCTTATGTATGACGTAATTTAATTAAAGTATATAAGTAATTATTTTTACTTTCACTACCATTACTGAAAATTTGCACCGAGATTTCACCAAAAATGTCCATTTTGAGGCTCCCTAAATTCAAAAAAGCAGTTTTGCAAAAAAAAATAAGGAAACTCTCTCTCTGAGAGTGTGCGTGCGTGTGTGTGTGTGTGTGTGTGTGTGTGTGTGTGTGTGTGTGTGTGTGTGTGTGTGTGTGTGTGTGTTACTAGAAAATGTCATAAAAAACACCTACCCTCTAATTCTCAGTGTTACCACTAGCTAACAAAGATGTTTAGTCAAAGTTTTGGAATATTGTACCAGTTTTTTCATATCATATTGCCATTTAGCAATAAAGATATTAGTAGCTGGTATGATAAATGTATCGATTTATTTCAGTATTACTGTGGTTTCGTTTATTTCTTTTTCAGAAATAAGAATCCATACAATTGTAGTCTAATGTAACCTCGTCATCATATACACCTACCATCTCACTAATTGTTTTACGTGGGCCCTCCCCATCCTTTACTACAGCCATATTTGAGTCGCTGTGCTTAAACTCATGAAGTTCTAGTTTGAATGTATGAACAGTTCATTTCGTTTGACCTTTACCAATCATGTCTATTAGAATTACTTCCTTTAAGGTGTCTGTGACAAAGATACGTAAACCGGGTTCAGGCATTTGAAGATATATAGCCAAATTATTCACGATATAGAGGTTAAACTCACAATTAAATAAATTAATGAAATGAATATTTTTTTACAAGGTTTGTAAAGAACTTAAAATGCATAACTAGCCTGTAGCTAGTTTAGTTATTATAAGACCAAGGCAATCAAGTACTATCTCTAAAGGTTTCAAATATTTGACTATCTCTAAGTTCCAGTGCTGTTATGTAAATAGCTTTGGTTGGGATTTTCCAGGGATTGCACTTCTAAGAAAATGCTGTGTGGTGATAAATTAATTATTGACTAACAGGATCGATTATATTTCCTTCCGTGCAGGATTTTAAATCTTACAGTAGATATTAATAGATTAAAAGCAAAATGGCAATAGCATGGCAAGCGTTTTCTGTATTTCAGCATGTAACAACGGATATTCTTTAATAAATTGCATTCTTTACGTTAAATAACTTGATTCTTGTGCAGACTTTCTGATATGAGAGCGACAATGATTTTGTTGTTTTTCAGAACACTTCGCTTTAATATCAATGCATTTTTTCATTCGATGAAACCACTCCTATAGCAATGATGCCACTTCAGAAACCAAGTTTTTATAATCTTCACTGCTTTATCTGATGACAAAAAGGAGATTTCATGCTTTTATCTTTAATTTTTGAAAGCAGAAATCATAAGGTGCTAGGTCAGGGCTGACCTTTAGGGTATCTAGGTACCATGCGAATATGCGTTAAGATATAAAATTGTTTTCATAACCTTTTTCAAAATTTTACGATAAATAGAGATTTGTGTACCAATTGGCAGTAAAGGTCCCTCTATTTTCTAATGCTATTCTAGCAATGTGCCTCATTTTAGGGGGTAAAAATAGCAACCATCTTGCGAGAACTGCAAATTTGTCCTACTTTTGTAGGCTTAGATGCTATTCGAAAGACCCATTGAGCCGATTGACTTTAATTTTCGGGATCATAACAATAAATTCAAGTTCCTTTTAATGAGTCAGTTTATATGAGTTTATCGTCGGCAAGATTTTCTCACGTCAAACAGTTGATGTAAAATGTTTTAGATTTGACTCATACAAGTGCCCAATTTCGCCCGAATAAATTCATAAGGTCTCCGTCGATTTTCTTTAAGCATTGCTCAAACAGCGACAGTATTTTCATCTGTAACAACAGTCTTTGTGAAATTTATTTCTAAACAGTCTTCAAGTTATTAATCATTTAAAATCGTACATAGTTCGAAGATGTTCTCTGCTCAAATTCATTTTTGGATGAGCATATTGTTTAAATCATGATAATTAATAAACTATTAGAGCAATGGCAACAAACTGCAATTTGGTAGCTGTCAAATGTAAACAATTTTTCATTTGGTTTTAGAAACATCATCTGTTTAAAATGTTCTGTGTTTCCTTCATAAAGGTATGTTCCTATTAACCTGAAGATTCTAATGACATAATTCACTAAGGCTAATAAACGTTTAATATCATGCTTTACGTACGAGTTAGCTGGCAAGACGTATACCAAGAAGTAATGTTTTACTAAATGGATATAAAATAATTTTTTAAACATCACTTAGGAAAAAGTTGGAAAATTTGTACAATTTGCAAAAACTTAGAGAAATATAGTCATCAGTAAAAGGAAAGGACAGGAAACTCTGTTTTGATTTATTCTTTCTGGATTGTAAAATGTAATTTTCTGTTCAATAATTTAGCAGCTCTCTATGCGACGTGGGAAAAAAATTAGGCCAAAGTAAGGAGGTTTCTAAGGGGGGTAATCTTTGCACTTCTTATTAAAGGTACAAATACCAAATTGGTAAGCAATTGGTCTACTTTTTAGTGCTCGTGGAATGGTTACTGTAGATCTATTTTCCGACGCTTTGATTTCCAACAAAATGTTTTAGAAGAAATTGGTTTATAGATGATCCACGACTCTAAATTATTTTAATAAACTAACTCTAAAATGGTTTGCTATGCTATTTCCGAATTTTATAATAATTTTCTACTTTATCATGCTTTACTTGTGGAATGTATTTGAATTACATATTTTAACCTTTGTTATTGATGTTGAAAATTGTCTTTCCCTGCAGCTTTATTATCAGATTGTGTCTTGAGGACAATCCTAAAATGGGACAGATATACAAGATTTTCAACAAAATCTCTCCACCTTAAACTAACTTTTATATAAAAACATTTTCAGGAAAACAAAGATTTCAATTTAATTACGATATTTTAAAATACGAGTATTTAGATTACTAATTTGTTTATTTTTAATTTCTTAGAAATAGCATATAAAGATCTCCTCATTCTGAAGGAATATTTTATACCTTTGTATGAGTGGTGTTTTGTTGTTTATTATCAAAATCTTATAATGCTGGAATATTAACTGCATTATCAAATCGAGTTGGTGATGTTATTTTTTTTTTTTTTTTTTTTTTTTTTTTTTTTTTTTTTTTTGTCTAGGATTAAATTTTTTCTTTTAATATTATATTAAGTAATAGTTAGGGATTTGAACCCTTTCATTATGATTTCAAGATACAAGCTTATTCGATGTAGTAAAGAAAGTAATAATAATAATGATAAGTTAAAAAAAGACGAACAACGACTATCGATTTCATTAAAATACATCGTTTATTTCAAATAATTCCGTTTGTGACAGACATTTTCGGTATATCTTTGATTTTGCAGCGAATTTTTTCTACCTATTATGTTTTCCCTTTCAGTTATTTCTCGCGGTATCGTGGAAACAGCGTGGAAATTCCAGGCTACGATACAGCGAACCGCTTTAAAATATTTCGTAATATAGGAATGGGTCCCATATTACGAAGTTATATTTTAAAGCGGCTCGCTGTAGACGTATGTTGCCTGTGATGCAACAGTTTACAGAATCCGTCCCCGGGTTATGAGAGTTCCAGTGGATGCAGTCCTGGTACTTCTCTCCTAGACAATTGAAAACCATTAATGATGCAAGTCCCTCTCGGAGAGCCCCCGTAGACCAATATCAGCTGACGGGAATGTATGGGATGCGCCTGGGAGTACGGCAACTTCTTTGGCACGCCCGTACTGCGGGCTCTCCATTTCACTTTTCCCGATATTTGGAGCAAGTTGTGCATCCCAGCGCCATCTCAACGCAGGTATGAGCAACTGTTCCTTCGCTCCCAACGCTCCATTGGCAACTTGTCAACGAATAAGATGAGCATACTTATTTACAAAAATGTGTGCGTGCCTCACTATTTAGAGTAAGAATATTACATTGAATGATTTTTAAACTCATTTTGTTTTATTGTCTGTCTATGAACAGCACAACTTAAAAGAATAATTCGATTAAATGCCAAACTTCGTGTTGAAGTTCAGTCCTCTTCATTCTTAATTACTTTTTTATTATTAGTAATCCATAACAGATAAAAAAAAATCTTACTAGACAAAAAAGTAGGTTTCGTTAAAACAGCCAACTCTTCTGGTGTTAACTATTGCCGGGATATCCTTTGTTAATGGTGTGATTTTTCAAATAGGTATTTATACCTTTTTTCAAGTAGTAATTTCCAATTCTTTTTTATCGTGATGATGCAAGTGACATGGAATTTCAAAACCATCACATACTAATCTTTGCTTTAATCTGATTACCGCTTTACCCTTCTGAAATCTTTTTTTACATCCAATGAAATTTTTAATGAACGTTTGTTTATCAACAAGAAGTAGATAGAGGATTTAAATTTTTGTGAGAATAGCTGTAGAAGTAGGTAAATAAATTAGCAAAGTAAATAACGATATTGCATCGAGAAAGGCATGCGAGTGTAACACATGGGATTTTTGCATTTTTATTTGAAAAATAGTCCATGAATTGCAACACAATTTCCATTTTATCACTTTTTCAAAACCTTAAAAAGTGCGAAAAACGCCTTCATATACCGAAATATGTAGGATCTTTGAAAGGCAAATTCCAATATTAAACCGCTATAAATATTGCAATATTTGAGCTAAAAACAACATTGTTGGGCAAACAATTTGGTCTACAAAACATTAGATGTCCGCCATTCTCATGTTCAAGACGGATCCTTAAACATCACTCACTCACTCACTCACTCACTCACTCACTCACTCACTCACTCACTCACTCACTCACTCACTCCTTCTTGCAAGATGGAATCTTTCGATTGCAGTGGAGTTGTTGGGTATCTCAGTGAAACTCATTCTTTAAGGTAAACTCACAACCAAAAATCGGTCAGATTGAGATCTGAAAATCGTAGAGGCCCCATTGTTGGAAAGTACCTTTGATAATAGAATCGCAAAACATCTGCGTAATTAATTGATTTGCAGGAGTGTATATATGGAATGGAGTGCCATCTTGCATGAAGATTGTTGCTCATCTAGGGATGAAGAAATTATGTAACTTACTGTAGTAGCAATCTCCGTTCACTGTAATAGTCTGGCCAATGATAACTTGAGAATGAAAACCACACCATAGAGTAACTTTCAAATTATGAAGACCTTGCAGAATTAAAACATGATTATTGGCCCAGAACCATGACATACCAGATCCCCAATGTTTTGTAAACTCCATTGTTTGCCAAACGCTCTGATTTTATTTCTGTCTAAAATATGACTATAGCGAATGATTTTTTATGCTACTTTTGAAGGACCATATACATCTGCTCGATTTTGGCATGTTTCTCAATAAATTATAATGCAGTGTAGTAAACAGTAAAAGAATTATTGTAGTTCCTTGTGTGCTAGTTTATTTCCATCTGTTTCATGCTTTAAATCGTATTACAAGATTAAAAGAGAAGCAGTTTATGTAAAGCAGAATTCAGGTTCTGGTACAAGAATTCCAGCAAAGTTTCTGAAGCATGAACAGTAATATTTCCTATCTACTGTCTTTTGGAACCTTACAGTACAATTTATCGTCTTCTTGATTTCAAACTTTGTCAGTTTTACACAGCAGGAATTGTGCAGCTTAAAGATTTGAAAGGCAATTTCTTCGTCACTTTCCGGCAAGAGCATGAAATGCGGCGAACGATGTTCAAATGTTAAAGAGGATTTTCGGGTTATTTTTAGCTTCGTTTACAAAACAAAGGCTCTTGGAGTCCTTTGTGTCTGGCATATGCTTTACAACACACCATTTCCGCTTCTCAAAAGAGCTTCAGCCTTTTATTTCCTTCCAGCAGCAGAATCTCTCCTTTAGGGGAATGACCGGTGAAAATTGGTGAAAAATTACTAATTTACTATTAATTCCGAATCTTTAGAAACATTCTTGCATAAAAATTAGGGAGTTACGTATGTGAATAATGGTATCTAAATTATGTATGTAGTAAACATATACACTATTTAATAAAAATCTGATGTGTTGCACTCACATGACTTTCTCTACTCTTGTACTAACCATTCTTACAAACACTTATTCCTATATGTTCTTCGCAGTTAGTTGAGATACACATTTGTAAAACTTATTGCTTATTTCCTTGTAGGTGCAAGGGGAATGTTAGAATACAGTAGGCTTTGTGCGATAGTGAAATGTTAAGCTTTGAGATTCTGTTGTCTTTGCACACTCAACATTTAAAAAAATGAACAACGATGATCCATTTCACGAAAGTTCCAAGTTTTCCGAAAGTCACACACTAACTAGGAATATCTCCGAAATGGTTCACCCTACAAGAAAATTTATTGAGACATAAATTGTGTATTTTAGCAACATCTACATTTTTTGTATAGTATAATTTGGTCTATCTCTAACGGTTTACCAGTTATGCAAAATTCCTCCAGAGTAAATACGACTACAGGGGCTATAGCCAGAAAATTCAAGATATAAATTTCATTTGTCATCAAAATATCCCAAACATATGACATTTTAATCAAAATCGTTACAGCCATTTTCAAGAAAATCAAAATTTTCGAAAAATGTTCCATGTAAAGGGTAGTTTAGGGTGGGGCTATTTTCTTCAAAATCTTCGTGTCGCATCCTTGAAAGACATGAAATTTAAATACCAACTTTGGTTTCTAACCGACGTTTCGTTTTTGAGCTATGCTGTCCACAGACTGACACACACACGGACCTTTTTCTAAAAATGCTTTTTTTGAGTTCAGGGGTTTCAAAACATGTATTTCCGATGAAATCTCGACAGCGAATTTTTGGGTGGAATACAATACTTCCCCTACTTACCAGTAGAGAAAGTAAAAATGCATAAGCAGAATTACAGACCAGTTTTTGGCGTAGGGGGCGGCGGTAGCACTAAAAAAAACTATTTTGTTGCGGCGGTAGCGGTGATTTTATTGAAGCCCTAATAGTACATGTACTTCCCACTAGAGTTCGGCCTAGGTCATTTTTCAAGTGGACAGTGCAGTTTAGGTTATAAATAACATATTACAATATGTACTACTATTATAAGTAGCCGTCATGAACGATGGTTGTATATGACATTACGTGAAAGTAGGAGTAATAGGGGAATCACTGCGTTGCAACTGTTTCTCATCTTTCTCAGGAAATATTGTACTCATTATACACCGTTTCTCAGACTTAACGAATAACTCAACGTGATGTAGTATTCAATATGATATTCAATTTAATAGCCTGACATGGGTATATGATACTAAGCTACTACTAAGCAAATGCTCATAAGCTCTATTTGTATTTTTACAGTCCATTCCCACTTCTTTCAATTTGCTCTAAATATTTCCCATGTTCTTGCAGTTTTTGTCTATAATTTTATGTCAGATTCCCTACTCATTCTTGACTACACACTTTTTACTTTCTCTACTGCTAAGTAGGAGAAGTGTTGATTCCACCCAAAAATTCACCGGAAATATGTTTTGAGACCCCTGAATGAAAAAAAAAAAAAAAAAAAAAAAAAAAAAGCATTTTTAGAAAAAGGTCCGCGCGCGTGTCTGTGTCTGTCAGTCTGCGGACAGCATAACTTAAAAACGAAAAGTCGGTTAAAAACCAAATTTGGTATTTAAGTTTAATGTCTTTCAAGGATGCGACACGAAGATTTTGAAGAAAATAGCCCCAACCTAACTACCCTTTACATTGAACATTTTTCGAAAATTTTGATTTTCTTGAAAATGACTCTAAGGATTTTGATTAAAATGTCATATGTTTGAGATATTTTAATGACAAATGAAATGTATATCTTGAATTTTCTGGCTATAGCCCCTGTAGTCGTATTTACCCTGGACTTTTACATAACTGGTAAACCGTTAGATAGACCAAATCATACTATACAAAAATGTAGACCTTGCTAAAATACACAATTTATGTCCAAATAAGTTTTTTTTTGTAGGGTGAGCCATTTTGGAGATATTCCTTTTTATGTGTGTGAGTTTCGGAAAACTTCAAACTTTCGTGAAGTGGAACATCGCTGTTCATTTTTTTATGTGTTAAGTATGCAAAGAGAACGGAATCTCAAAGCTTTAAAAGATTTGACTATCGCACAAAGCCTACTGTATCCTTGCACCTACAAGGAAATAAGCAATAAGATTATTTGTGCAAATGTTTATCTCAACTAACACGAAGAAGATATAGGAATAAGACTTTGTAAGAATGGTTAGTACAAGAGCAGAGATAGTCATGTGAGTGCAACTCACTCCATCTCTGAGTAGCCTTACATTCAAGTACTATATTTGATTATACATCCTCTTTTAGCCTAGGTAATGGGTATTCGCTATATTCTTGTCCTTTTAACCTCCACACTCCTGTTGTTATATCCTCCTTTCTGCTGACTAAGTATAATCAATACACCTTTCTCTTTCCCAGCTGTTTTTCATGGCTTCCCTTCTCTGATAGCTTCGGAGATAGTTTTCTTAATATATGCTAACTAAAACTTGCTAAGCTATTATTAATAGGCTCATCTGAAAGTATGCATATATTTATTGCAAAAGTTGATATTCACAGCTGAACGAAAATTAATTTTTAAAAACTAACATAATATTTGGTTGATGCTACCTGTTCTGCGTATTAATATTTCACAATGACTCTGTGTTATGATTTACTATCAAGAAGTCAAAATTGTTTACTTCTTTTTAAATGGGAACAAATAGTTTTGTCAAAATCGTGGCTTAGTAAGTTATAACTACTTTTCAAGCAATGCAAATTCTTTATTTCTTCACAATTATTTTACTGTCTTACTCACGTTACTTTCAGTTCCACTTTAAAAAATTATACTTTCACACTATTCTTGAAATTCGTGTCTTTTTTATCGTCTTTCAACAGTGTCATATCGGACGATGTATGGATGAAACGGGTGAAATGAGGCTCAAATGAGCCCGAGGTCTATAGAGCTTTAAGTTACACATTTTGTCTTTTCAGGATAAGGGAAACCCTCAATTAAAAAACACACCTTAGCTGGATAATTCACCCCAAGCGAGATACGAACTCGCGACATCTTGGACGTGAGGCAGACACGCGAGCACGTGCATTAGTTCAACGTTACATTTGCATCTGTCTCTAAAAGCCTTTTTTCTTTCCCCTTCTGCTTACTGTGTTAATCCGTTGTTGACTTTTATTTGTAGATTGCAAATTCTTTAGTAACATTCTTAGAATTTAAAATATTTTGGATCCTTGAGATTTTGTTTAACAATCTTTTACATTTTTTAACATTTCTTATACATGCAAGGAGTTAGGGTTATCAGTGCGCAAACTTTAATGGCGGCTTTTAGACATTTTCCTCTATAAAGCACAGTTTGATAAATATAAATAACATTGGTCGAATGTGGCACCACTCCTTTATCATTTACCTCAGCAATTAACATAGAGAGGTACAGCTTTAAAATATGAGTTATCTGTGCATTTTCAATTTGTTATAATGAATCGTTTAATCACAAAATCATAATAAATAATTGCATTATAGAGTGTCTATTGGGATAAATTCGTGAACATAGTCTTGGCAAGCGCGAAACAACGATCGTAAGGTCAGGAATGTTGACAGTAAAAACTATATGCTCAGGTGTCGTGATGACTGCTTGGAAAGAAAACCACCGCTCCCCTTGTTATCTGTAGTAGGTGATAATGATAACAAACACACAGTCACGTATTGAAACCAGTTTTCAAGCCCTGGCCTAATTTTGACTTTCACTCGTGGTGGATGTGCACGCATGCATGTGGTAGCGGAAACTGATTAGTAAACCAAACATTCACTTCTTCAGTTCTACTGACTTTTTATTTGTTACATTTCAATCCACCATAAATGTCTACGATAATTCTTCTAAACAAGTTTTGTATCTTTTTTCGTTTTAATTTTACTTTTTTAACATTGGTGTATACACACAAAGTATAATTACTACGACTATTCCACTCATACGTGACTTGGCTAAAATCAACGAATCATGTACGTAACAATTTCAGATTTAAACCAATGACCGTCTTAATTCGCGGAAAATTTATTAAATTTCGTTATCACCTTCTGTGCTCAGATGCGCAACAGCTTATGTAATTTGACGCATTAGAGCCGCTAGCTTTAAATGTCAAAAATGGCTGACTCTTGCTTCCGGAAGTATCTAATGCTCAAATAGATGAAATAATTCGAAGAGGTAAACTCACAACACACAGTGCAACAGGAAATATGTGTAGAATCAGTTTGGCAAGTTTTGTATTGAGCGTAAATATAAATTAACAATTAGTACTCCAAATTCTGACATTGCCAATATCTTAAAAGATTGGAACATCAATATGATAATCGATGTACGATGTTGATATATGTATTCATGCTACATTTTTGTTTTAAGAGGTTAGTAATTACCATGCGGCATTTAAATTAAATTTCAAAGGCTATAATTATCATCCTTTAATTCGTGAATTAGTCTTAATAAATGCACCTCGTGATTGTCAATTTATCTAGACAATTTGACTACCACTTGTGGCATTTCTTATGACAGTTTATGTATGCCATATTAATTACCGTTTCAAGTTGAAACGTTTTTTTATCATTACTACCCAGTTGCTCTGAAGTATAGGGAACATATTAGATAGAAATGTCAAATGTGGGTGGTTGGGAGGAAGACACGAAAATTAGACTTTCAAATGTATACATAACGTGTGCTGACAGGCTCTCGTTATCACCTATTTTTACACAGTGACGTAGATCGTTCTTTCCGACCTTGGCATTTACTCGAGTTTGGTCGTTAGCCTGCAAGAGCCGCCTTAGTGTTGGTTTAGCAGCGCGAAAAAGATAATAAACTCACAGGACTCCGCCCAACTTACCAATTAATGTGAAAGGGTAATTGCTGTCTTTTAAATTTGGTGCCTAATGTACCGAAACTGTTGATGAAGTGATGAAGCAGCACTTTAGCTCTCTGTTGCATGAATTGTATTGCTACATAGGCCACTCTTCTTCTAATTGCTGCACCAGTTTAGGTATCCCTGTCACAGACGACCTAAAGGACGCAATTCGAATAGGCATGATACGAGATGTACTGGTCATAAATCGAAAGTAGAATGTCTTCAGTTTAATCTCAGTGACAGCAATCAAATGTGGCTGTGGCCAAGGATGGGGAGGGCCCACGTAAAATAACCAATCCATGTGTCCGGGGTTACATTACACTACAAATTGTATGTATGTTGGTTTTTGAAAAGAAACTTAGTATTGTAAAACTAAAATGTTGTTGCCAAGAAGGTTATTAGAATGTTAACGATTAAGGTAGCTCTTGTTTCTTGATCACATTTTTCTTCTCCCTCTTATTGCTCTCTTCGTATGGAGGACCTGCACCCGCAAGACAAACAAGTGGCCGCCTAGGGTCGAATGCCTGTTAAGGAGCAGACAAACTCTCAGAGAGAGTAGCCAGGATGCGTGATCAGTGCGAAATCTAGTGTAAGAAGATTTCATTGGATCACTGGACGACAAGTGTTAGCAGAAAGGAGAAGAACGAGGCCAAAACGACAGTCTGATGAGACTTGGACAAACTACCAGAGACGAATAGCAGCGGCTAGGGAACAATAAATTGCATGAATACTATGACATCCCATATAACTTTAAATTATCACTAATTTTCCTTATTGTTATTTAGTTTAATTTAGGTTAGTAACTTCTGCACATTCTATTTTGAACAAATTGTAATAAATAAGTTTAAATAAATCAAATTATCCGTACACTACGTCCAGATATAAGAAATTAGGTATCTGGACATAGCTGGCAGATATTATTTTAATTTTTTGTAAGAGTGAGGAAGGAGATGATATGAAATGAGGGTGGAATAGATGACGGGAAAGATGATTATGGAGCAGTAGATGGAAAGAATATCATGGGAAACCAAAGAACGACGAGAAATCTGTCCAAACCCACTTTGTTCATCACAAATCCCACAAAATGCCCTCAGGAATTGAGAGGCGCCTTGGTTAGAGGCTAGCGGGCTAACCACTCGACTACGACGCCGCCTTGATCACATTTCAAATGTGTTATTTTGTTGGAATGAAAACTTCCCCTAATTATTATCCGTAGTAGAGAAAGTAAAAATGTTTCACCCGAGTTTGGTTCATCTTGGAGTACGTAGTGCAAAGACAGGGGAATCCAAGAGGCAAGTGCTGTATATATTAGCAGTATGTAGGTATCCTGGTGAAAAGCACATTTTGGCCGGACACGCCATGACAGTCGTCAGATAATGTGGACGTGGACACAGCAGGTGGTTATTGCAGGGGACGTCTTAAGGGATGATGCGTGCGCCGAGGGTATCGATCCACCTTGCCAATGAACGATTTGTATGTAGGCCACCAGCAGAAAGTACACACTCATCCTATGGCGCCAAGATGACGTGCAGGGAGTGACAGCGGCCTCTGTAGACTTCAGGGTTAATTCCTTAGCAAGGTTTAGGCAAAACAAGAGCTGCATTTGCTTCGAAGTGGAAGTTTTCTGGCAGTTAATTTTCGTACCAATAATTTCAGTGCTCCCAAACTAGAAGCAAGGGAGAAAAAAAGCTTGTTACATTAGCATGACGTTTGCTACCCCTGTTGCTTTCTCTAGTACGTATAGTAAAGTAGAGGAAGTATTGATTCCACACAAAAATTCGATGTCGAGATTTCACCGAAGTATACGAAACCTTCATTTTCTGTCTACTTTATGTTAATCGAGATAAACAATTCCAGAAATTATCTTATTGCTGATTTCTGTAAGTGGAATATGGATTACAGTAGGCTTTAAGCAATAGCCAAATTTTTAAGAGCTGGTCGTTACGTGATATTTTTCAAATTATGTTCTCTTTGCATTGCCAAGAGATAAAAATGAATAACAAACTCTCGTTTTGAGAAAAGTGTAAGTATTGCAAAATTCGGACAAATCACAAGGAATGTCTGTGAAATAGTTCACACGACAGGGGAAAGAAAGACGTGGAAAAAACATTTACCAGATACGCAAAAGTCATCCAGGCTGCTCAAGGATTTTGAGGACATTCCCAGAAAATTAAAAATATGCATTTCATTTTCATAAAAATATCTTAAACATATGGTATTTTAATCAAAATCGTTTGATTCATTTT
Organism: Tenodera sinensis; assembly: GCA_030765045.1. NCBI lineage: Eukaryota > Metazoa > Arthropoda > Insecta > Mantodea > Mantidae > Tenodera > Tenodera sinensis. Next base: position 69,618,807 of record CM060973.1, read on the forward strand.
TGAGAAAATCAAAATTTTCGAGAACATTTCCATGTAAAGGATAGTCTGAGGGAGGGGGGCATTTTGTTGAAAGTCTTCGTGTTGCATCCATAAAAGATGCTGAACTTAGTAAATACCAACTTTGGTATTCAATCGACTTTTGTTTTTGAGTTGTGTGTCCGTCTGTGAACAGCATATATATGGACATTTTTGTAAATATACTTTTAGATTCAGGGGGTCCCAAAACATGTATTTCCGGCGAAACATCGGTATCGAATATTGCATGGAATACAATACTTGCCCTATCTTAAATAGTAAGGATAGTAAAAATACAGTCGCTATATTATGTGGCATTTGAAATTGCAAAATCGCTGCATGACGTCACGAGTAACAACTGACTTGCAACAGCACTTCAAAAATTTGACTAAGTGTTGGCATATTCAAACCTTTCAATTTTTTGGTAATGGCTGATAACAAAACAAGTGTTTGGATAAAAAATGTGTGCTATAAAGAGATCATTTTTAGTTTAGTAAGTTTTGTTATGCTAAATTGTGTAAAATTAATCAGAATGAAGGATACAACACATTCTATTTGCTACCTATTCAAGATCTACATTTTGTTTGTCATGTCAACAACTTAAACATACTGTGACGTCGGGCTCGGCACACAACAAAGGACGGACGGGGCCAAGCTACTTCACACCACATGCCGTACTGGCGAGCGAACAAAGACGTTGAAGGTTAGGCTGCCTCGCACGACTGCTGTGTGTACGTGACTGTCGATCAAAGCGACAAAAACAACTGGGTTTCGAGAACGCTTGCGGGACTCCTAAGTGCATCATTTCCGGTGCGTATGTATGTGGAATTGAAGAAAGGTCCCCGTAACGTCATCCCCAGTGTTTAAGGAGACCAGAGAAAAGCAGAGTTATGAGTTTGAGTTAAGTTATGGGCATGAATCGGTCAGTGTGAGACAGCTGTGTGCGTGTGTCGTTGTAAGAAGATTAAATGGGCGTCGCAAGTGATTGTAACGTTGTAATTAGGGTATGAGAGACAGGAAGTGAGGAAAGACACTGAATGGACTGAGCAAGGTTATGAGAAGAACAGTTGAGTTTTGAAAGATTGTAGACTGAGTTAATGACGAGAAGAAACTCGTATATTTGTGGTAAAATTTTAGAAGACAAAGTGATAGAAAAGCAACCCGATTGGATTTTTGTCGTTTATTTTAAAGAAAATCCTTATGCGCCCTTTCTGAGAAAATGACAAATTAGAAACACATTCAAGGGTAGTTTTGTTCTATTTTATGCATGAAAGTGCACTGCAAATATCAATGTAGCCAGAATGAGCACCCAACAACAGTGCTGCAGATATCTGGATGTGAAATGGACCCCAAAGTTCGGAAACAACTGCAACAAAAGCTGCATCTAATTCATCTAGATAAAAATAGCTAACAATGTTACATGCATGTACTCAGCAAGGCGTTAAATGTAGCGAGTTCGTTTTCTTTTTTGCGCAAACTACTAAATGGTAATTGCAGCTGCCTTTATTACCTTAATAACCGTGGGAGCAATTGGTATGTTGCATGCGGAGGGAACAAATGCAAAACTTCATGCTTTTACTTGTTCCAGTTTTCAAGGGGAGGCATGCAACTAAGCAAAGTTTATTTTATAAAACATTGTGATACAGTTTTGAAGTTGTGATAACTCTGGAACAATGAAAGCAATGAACCACACACCAAACGTTATCCTTGCTTTCGAATTGTTGTGTTGTTGTAGTGTTTAACGCCCGCTTTTACTACTACGGCACCGCAGGCGGTGACACTGATGATACATGAAGATGGAGCACCGGTGGAATGAGATGGCGGGGGAAACCGGAGTACCCGGAGAAAACCCGCCCTGACGCCGCTTCGTCCACCACGAATACCACATGCGAGTCCCTGGGATCGAACCCGGGCCGCCTAGGTGGTAGGCGAGCGCGCTAACCGCTCGGCCACGGCGCCGCCGAATTGTTGTGTGTTTCAGTCTTTATATTTCATAGTCAAAACTCAAAGAGCAGGCCGTTGTGTAGTGATGTGCAAAATTAAGTGACCATTAAAGGGAGAGAAATATGCCTGTTCCAGCGTGGTTTACACAAGTCGATATATCGATATATCCAACATGCAGCCTTAGTTTATCGAGAGTCAGTTGCATATGTTATAATCTGTCGGTGTAGCAAACTGCCTGTTGTGTGTCCGACAAGACGATAACATATTGAACAGACTATGAAACTTAGGCTGCGTGTTGGAAATATCGACGTGTGTAAACCGCGCTTCAAGAGGACGCGGGACTTAGATATTCTGCCCTCCTAATATTTTTCCATGGATGTAAGTCCAAGATACAGTAAATATTAAATTTACCGTAAATCCTTAACATATTTAGTTAAAAATGTCAAATGTTGTAGAGTACTTCAGAGTAATTGCCTGCAAGTTCCGTATTTCTTTTAAAAGATGTTTTTATTTCAATTATACAAATTGGAACAGTAACTTTCACTTTCTCTACTGCGTATAGTAGGGTAAGTATTGTAATCTACTTGTAATGCCTGCATTGGCGCTAATGTCCACAACAGTTGTGCACCCTAAAACCCAACCACTACTACTGCAGCTTGTTCACCAGCTCATGGTTCCTGGTAGAAATGCGACGTGCCAGTACGTCAGTAAACAATTCTAGGTACACAGCGATATCTGAAGCTGGACTTATATTACTTATATTACGTGCAACCAGAAGTACACGTCCAGCTTCAGATATCGCTGTGTACCTAGAATTATTTACTGATGTACTGACTATTTCTGCCGGGGACCATTAGCTGGTGAACAAACTGTACTTGCATACCGAGATTTCACCGACAATGCTTGAATAAAAAAAAAAGTACTTTCAGAAAATGCGTTAAACATTCAGGGGTTGGCATCATTTTAACTTACGAGAAGAACTTGACTGTAAAGAAGACCAAGGGTATCAGATTATGAAACTGGTGGATGGAGAACAGTTGATGAAACCCAATCCATAAAGTGGGGCAGATAGTTCGCTGAATACGGAAAACTTGGAGATATTATGTGCATTAGGATGCGTGTCATGTGATGAAGGGGAGGCCAGCAATCGATCAGCACCGACTTCCGGGTCCGTCGATCGCAGCCAATCGATTGCATCGTGAGCTGAACCTTTCGTCCAAACGGTGCAATGATTATCTCCAACGGTTCCTAGGATCACTCTGAATTGGTTCAATTTTTACATCCCTGATTGACAAATTGCATATTGCGAGGGAGATAGCCATCATTAGAGCAGGTAGAAATTCGCTGTATGGAATCAAAATAAACAGTGATTGAAGGCTTGAGTCCTGATCCATTGTTCTTCTATTATCCTATAAACATAGTCCTGTTATTCCAATACATTTCATGCATTTTGATTCTTTTACGGTTGTTGGCAATGGTTCCCTTCCGCTCTTCTTACTGCTTCTTGACTTTCGTGTTTTGGAGTTGCACACACCGCGTATTTGATATTGCCCAACAACGTTTATTCTCGGGCGATTATCTCATAACTTGCTTGCAACGAAATGATTTTATCTGACTATCTCATATATAGAGCCGTTAAATTGTAATATATGAATTATCACCAGGTCATTCTTTTGTTTTGTACAAACTCTGTTATTGTTTTGTTTAGTCAGAGTCGCCAACTGCATCCCATAAATCGCTGAGAAACAATTGAGTACACATTACAATCGATCAGCAATCAAAATGGCACCCCATTTCAATTTCACAACTGTGTTTTTATAGCTCTTTTAATAAGCATTGGTGTATTTTTCCAGAAGAATTAAAAATAAAATGAGTTTTTCTGGTTTTGTGTTGTAACCAGGCGTAACCGCTGCTGTTTCGTTTCACTTCGGCTGGAATTGTTACGTGTGCACAGGGCTTCACTGTGACCTCCCCCTTCCCAAGCGCTCGCTTGTAAACAACGTACCAGTCGGTATACTAGAACTGTACCTATTCTAAATGAATGTCCGAAGCCTCGTTATAACAAGATAATATAGAAATACAGCTTACTCTTGGTTTCGTTTTCCTCAATTGGCAGTTCTGAGTAAGTCAAACTACGTTAATCGAAATTAGTGTATTTGAGGTTTTTTTTAATAGAATTTAACATATTCTGGTCAATTTTTGGCGATTTAGCATTTAAATTAATGTTCTGTTTACAAAAAAAAAGTCCAGATAAACATTCGACGGTCTGGTCTTCCCAGATGAATTATTACACTACGCTCGATAATTTATCGGCTAGGCCGGACATCTTATTACATCATTTGTGATAAATATCAGCTCGTTAGTGAACTATACTAGTATCAAAAAGCTATAATTAATAGGCTAAGTCATCCATGGGCAGCAGAAGCAAACATGGCTCATATACAGGGAGTAGGAGCAAGAATTAATAGATCACGCCAGTGTGTCTTCATTAAAACCATAGAGGCAGATAAATCAACAGCACTATTCACCAATTCCAGAGAAATTGCCAAATACTAACTCAATATGCACTTCAGTCTCCATTATCGAAAACCAGAAGATATCTTCAACTTTCAAGTGTGTATTATAAACACTGTTTGATTGAAAGATTAGCTAAACCGTACTGCATTGGTGTTGGTATGCGTGAGTGCTGAGAACGAAAGACGATCGCGAATCTTCTTACACCACACTAAATGCTGTTGGTACACGTGCAAGCCAAGCAAAAATTTCAAATATTCTGAAATAACCGCCACTCACGATGAAAGTTACGTTAAATTAAGATGACAGGCAACTATTCATAACCAAAAATAGTAGCGTTTGTAGTAAGAAATTCGATCGCAACACACAACTAAGAACCGTTGGTAACTAAAAGGTAATGTTGATAATGGGGTTGCTGTATCTAAATGATGTTGGTAACATAGGAAAAAAATCTGATGTGTTGCACTCACGTGGCTTTCTCTACTCTTGTACTAACCATTCATATGTTAGTTGATCTAAACATTTGCAGAAATTATCTTATTGTTTATCTTCTTGTAGGTACACGGAGAATATGGTAGACTTTGAGTGATAGTCAAATCTTTTAAAGCTTTCAAATTCCGTTCTCTTTGACGGTTAATATAAAAAAATAATCACGATGTTCCATTTGACAGAAGTATGTTCTCCGAAACTCACACAAATAACGAGGAATATCTACGAAATAGTTCACTCTACAAAAAAATTGATTTAGACATAAATTGTGTGTTTTAGCAATATCTACATTTTGCTATAGTAAGATTTGAATTGTCTCTTACGGTTTACCAGTTGTGCAAAAGTCATCCCAAGTAAGTGCGATTACAGAGCTCATAGTCAGAAAATCCAAAGTATACATTTCTTTTGCCATAAAAATATCTCATATGTATGGTATTTTAATCAAAATCGTTAGCCATTTTCAAGAAAATCAGAGAATTCTAAAATTTGTTCCATATAAAAGGTGGTTTAGGGTGGAGGAATTTTCTTCAAAATCTTCATGTCGCATCGTTCTTAGACATTGAACTTAAATACCAACTTCGGTTTTTGAGCAAATTTTCGTTTTTGAGTTATACTCTTCACAGACTGACAGGCACATAAGACTGACACACAGAAACACATACACACGGACCTTCTTCTAAAAATTCATAGGTATACGTAAGGAGGCTAGGCGACAGACAATTTTATTGATGTTCCTCTAAGCTTGTTAGGATCGTATGTTTACGTAATGCATGGATTAACGACATTACTTGCTCATAGTTTTATGTTTACGCTTGGTTATTTTAATTGCTATCCAACATAAAAATATATAATTTTATAGTTTATACTTTCTCCTTAATTTCTGTATCCGATTTGCAATTTGACGTAAAAATGTTATGACTGTCTTTTTCGTAAGTCTGAATCTGTTTAAAAAGTCATGGTCATTCTACATCTGAAGATGATTAGGTGTATTTAAGAAAGTTTTGGGTTCCTGAGGTGTTCAAACTTCACCATAATAACAATTCCTCAAATATCTCCCCGGTATCCATACGTTTATAAAACAAAACGTTAAACTATAGCTTAAACCTAACCGGAGCTTGAACCTCCTTTATAATAAAATTTGGTTTAATCAATGCATATTAAAATAATGTCAATTTTAAAAATGCGTTTCTGTTGTGTTTAGATTTATTTTATATTAATTTTAAGGCTAACTATTTCAGATTTCATTGGTTAAGGCTGTGCAAATTTAACAAAACATCGTTTATTACACGGAACATCAAATTACCACAAGTAAATCGGTTGATTCCAAACTCTTCAGCTGTTTATGCCACTGTAAGAAGGCGGTTGTTTGTTGAATCTGTCGCATCCATAGGACTTTTTGTAGTAAACAGCTAACTGTGGTGCACTCTTATGTTCTGTAAACAACAAACATTGCTGGTATCCAATAAAAGTTGTAAGTTTAAAGCTCTGAGGTTCTGTCTATCCAGTGACGTGCAGTTTGAAATGAAATTCTCAAGTAAGCTCTAACTTTTTAAATAGCCTTCTATTACCCCGATATGCATGCATACAGTACCACCACAATCAAGATTTTCCTTTTAATGTTAACCTTCAGTTTTAAAAATGTTATATTTTAAGGTTCACTCAATAAATGACGACTGCTTGCAGTGAACTGCAGTGATGTCAGGTATCTAAAAATTTAAACGAGTTATAAGCGTTAAGAGTACAGTAACTTTGATCCCCATTATAGAACATCAAACCTACTGAAGTGCCAAAAACATCTGACAAATGATACTGCTATTGTGAATACTACTCTAAAGTGTACGAAAATGAACCGACTGGAATTAAGTTTGAATAAATTAATACGCCCCTTTTAGTTTCAATTTTATTAGCATTAGAAGCGCAATTCAACTGTGCTTCAAAGATTGATCCACTGCACTAATTGTAATGTATTTACGTTCTTCAAGTAAATGACCTTGGCAATCATTGTATTCGGTGGTATAATGGTTATTATACCTGCTTGTCCCGTGAGAGACTGGAATTGTGTTAACCAATGTGGAGTTACAATTATTATCTAGAGAAAGCCATACTAAGGATTTTTGCGCCCGAAAAAAATCAGTGGCCCTCCCCCGGGTTTGAACCCACGACCTCGGGCTAGCACGTTAGCTCTATACCACACGGAAGACGAGGAATTGAACCAATTGCCTCAAGATGAGAAGCTGACACTTGAGCCATCTAGCAGTTAACATGACGTGACAGATGCACATCAGTACGCCTATGTTTTGACACGCAATTCCGAGCCAACGTACATAGGACAGGAAATGTACCGTGTGTAGGGGACTCTGAAAGCAGCTCCTCCATTTATTTGTTCACTTACTGCACATATACCAATTAATGTCTCCTTAGAAAACTTTTGTACGTTTTGGAAAACATCAAGTGCTGGAGATTCTGCTGCTGCAGTTGAAATAAGATGACATTAACCTAAAAGTCATAAATTTCAAACGTCACGTTCATCGTTGGCCATCATATTTTTTCTCCTCTTCACTTCTTCCTTTATTTCTTTGTTTTCCTCTGTCTCTCTCCCCCATAACACATATCCCCCTTAAGAAAAACAAGTTACACCAAAATCTCCGGATGAATGCACGAGTCGTTTGTGAAACATATGAAGTACGCTATGGCTAATGGTTGGTGACAAGCAAGGGGAATCCAGTCTCGAAGTTGGTATTGCCTGGGGCAGTTCCTGTGGAGTGAATCGTTTACTTGAAACACGTGATGAAAGGAAAGCATTTTGCCGTCAACATGTCGTGGCACGGGGAAATATGAATAGAAAAACAAAAACCTGGCGAGAAATATAATATTGTTAAGTACTTTGGAACTAAAGAGATTAGAGGGAAACTGCGTGCCATAAATATGGCTGGTAATAGACATTATATAAATGTAACAGAAGTATAAATATATTTTACTGTATCTTTTAAGTGTTTTTGAGAAATAGTTCATCTGCAATATTAGTTTTCTACGTGTAATTTAATCAAGAGTAAACAGGACTACATGGACCTTAGCCAGGAAATTCAAAACAAACATTTCATTCGCCATAAAAATAGTGTACACGTATGGCATTTTAATAAAAATCATTAGTAAGTTTTTAGAAAATCATTTTTCGAAAAATTTTTCATGTAAAGGGTGGTTTTGGGTGAGGAAATTTTCTTCAAAATCCGTTTCTCACATCCTTGAAAGGTATTAAACTTAAATTCCAACTTTGGTTTTTAGCGAACTTTTAGTTTTTGAGTTTGTAATCAGGAGGCCACAAAGCATATATTTCCCGCGAAATGTTAACATCGAATCTTTGGTTCGAATACAATAGTTCCCCTTCTTACTATACGTAAAAAGAAAGTAAAAAGTATTCCCCAAGGGCACCAAAGGGCAGCCTGGAGTGGTTTGTCGCGCCTTTTGGACAGCACCAGCAGTAGGTCGGGTCCTCAAGTCAGGAAATACTAGGAACTTCCGCACGTCTCTGTGACCTGGCATATCTTGAACTTTGTGGGAATAATCTATTAAGTTCTCTTCATTCGGAGGAAGTTTTATATAACTTTGTATACCTAGTAAACGTTAATAATTGAATATGTATTGAAAGAACGTGTAGATCTCTTAACATACAATTTATTACCAATCATTTTCTCTTTTGCACCTAGGGCTATTCTAAGTATTCAAATGACTTAAAGTCCTGTCGATATTCAGCTCTTTCTCGTGATTGCAGAGAGTATGGAAAGACTATGCAAATTTTAAGTTATATATATAGTTTTTAAACATTTGACTCGCTGTTGCCTTTTTGTCCAAAGAGGTGTGCCTATAATGAACGTAACTTTACGTATTTTTGCAAAGAATAATGTGCATACCACATAATACGTGATAAAAGGGATAGAGAAAGTCATGTTAATGCAACATAAGATTGTTTTCTTTGTAGTTTGTATGTAAAGTGACTATTGATATTTAATAATTATTAAATTAGTGGAAAACTAATAACAGCCTTGTATAGAAGATACAGCTGAATAAATAGTTAAGTGGACTGATAAAAACGGTCAGAGTCCATCAAGTAGGTTTTATAGCTTACAGTGAAGTACTTGGAAGCGTTGTGTAAATAATAGATGTATTCGTTAACCTGGAAACGTTGACGATGAAACGTGAAGTTTGCTGCATGTGGAGCCCCTATGGTACTCTTTTATCCCTTGTCTCCCTCTTGAGATGCCAACCTTTGAAACCATTCTGTCCCTTTACTCGCGGAAGCTAAGCAATTTGCATCTTTTGGTACAGAAGTGTTCGGGCACAATAGAGGCTTTCTGCCTCTTGAGTAAAGCATACAAACTGGAAGCTTAACTGCGAGTTTCACGTGCTCTCCAACATGTGCTGCTGTCCCTGGCAGGGACATTGAGTTCATCTCTCAACCAAAGGTGCAAAGGCAAGGCGCCATGCTGAACATTCCAGAGAATTGTATATTTGCCCATTTTGCTAGCTAAAAATATACACATTACAGATACATGTATATTGCCAAAATATAAACTGTTACCTTTTATATTACATGCTTATTCGTCTTTTTGTGAAAAAGTTTAGTATATTTCCTAACGAAGGTTTTAAACTCAGTATAGTTTAGTTTCTAGCATCGCATTTTGCACAGATATTCAAAGAACTCCGGACTTCGTTGTTTTTCTGCCTTCTTACTAACTGACGATGCAACAAATGACTCTTTACTTTCTTTTCTACATATACTAAGTAGAGGAAGTATTGTATTCCACCCAAAAATTCGACGTCCAGATTTCACCGGGAATGTATGTTCTGAGGCCCCCTGAATCCACAAAGAAGTATTTTCAGAAAAAGGTCCAGGCGCGCGCGTGTCTGTCAGTCTGTGGACAGCGTAACTCAAAAACGAAAAGTCGATTAAAAACCAAAATTGGTATTTAAATTTAAAGTCTTTCAAGGATGCGACACGAAGATTTTGAAGAAAATTCCTCCACCCTAAGTTACCCTTTACTTGAATTTTTTTTAAAAAATGTTGTTTTTCTCGAAAATGGCTAACGATTTTGATTAAAATGCCATATGTTTAAGATATTTTTATGACAAGTGAAATATATATTTTAAATTTTCCGGCTATAGCCCATATAGTCCTGTTTACCCTGGATGACTTTTGCATAACTGGTAAACCGTAAAAGATAGACCAAATCGTACTGTACAAAAAATGTACATCTTGCTAAAACGCACAATTTGTGTCTAAATAATTTTTTTTTTTTTTTGTAGAGTGAACCATTTCGGACATATTCCTTGTTAGTTGTGTGAGTATTGGAATACTTAAAACTTTCGTCAAATGGAACATCGTTATTCATTTTTTGACATCTTGGTTATTCAAAAAGAACGAAACTTGAAAACTCCTAAATAACCCTAGAGTATTTTCGTTGTAATCTCCCCTTTTTTAAAATTTAAAACCCCCACTACTTTTAGCACATGAATTGAACTCAACTTGACAAAATCACGTATACAAATGAAGAATTTAATAATGACGAACGGCTACCTTGTTTCTTATCCCAACTGTTGCTCTCGTCCTGACTGACGCACTCCTCTCTCGCATTGCCATTGCCAATATGTCTGGTAGGATGCAATATCAGGGACATCAATTACAGCCGACAGCTAGCATGACATAATTAAACGCCACACAACTCTACCTGTGAAGTCTCCAACTCTTGACAGCGTGGACCACGACCTTGCGTCGTGTCTTGGCGCGCGGAATCTTGAACGGTGGAGTTAAGCAGGCCAACGTTGACCCATGATGGCTCAAGCCACACAGTTAAAATGTCTCCGTACTCCTCCCCTTTTGCCTCTCGTCTAACCCTGACCTTTGTTCACAGGCTAATGCGTGAGTTTTGTGCTTGAATACCAAGCAATAATAGAGTGGCTTACCCAGGTCTGGTATGGAATACGGATATGTCAACCCGACTGTACACTTGCGTGCAAATAAATTGGTTGTTCACCCTGTATATCTTAGCTGAACTCTTCGCTTGCTATGCAGGTCTAGCTCCAGGCGCGCCCTTGATCCTCGATCAACTAAATCACATTACTGTTGGACGTGCAATTTTTCAGCCTGTGTGAGCAGTTGGATAAACGCATCAAACGAGCACAAGGGGGAGAGAAAACACCTTGAGGGCATGTTCAGCCTCTGATATATAACAGTTGGTGTAGCTCCTGATGAACTTTCCTCTCCCCTTCCACCCCTAGGTATTCATTATTACCTCCTCGAGCAGCCAATTTGCCGGGAAACAGCCGTATTGTTCATCTAGGCGAACAATAACGAGGGGAGTCATGATTTCTGACGTTTCTATTCACCCACTGAAGAATAGAACTTTAATATATGCTCGGAGAAAATCTATACCACGTGGAGTAAAAACGTAAATAAATGCGTTTCCCGCCTGCTTAAGTGAACCATCGCATGCACACATTGAAAAACAACAAGCAAGCGAGTTTATATTTAAGGGCATATTGTAGTTTCTAAGACTAAAAAGCAGCTCTTTTTTCCCTTTTCCACTATTGAAATCTCCATTCTTTTGCGCATCCATTGATATATATGTCGCTTGCTGTACATTTTATAGTTGCCAAAATCGCATTTAAATAACATGCTAAACCTGCCACGCCCTAGTTTTTTATGTTTTACCGTAACTTATAATTTCCTAGTGTAGATACCATTTTCTTCAAAACTATAGCATCTAGGAAGCTCAAATTTTGTGAGCTGCTAAAACATCATATGCGCTTTAAAATGAGTTGAGCAGTTTTGCCATATTTTACATACAATTTAGCAACAATTAATTTAACGTTTTTAAATTACATATAAACAGTAATTTTCACTCTAAAATTAGAATTTTGAAAAATGTATCCACTCATTTTGTCAGGAATAGGGTTTTTTTTTTTTTTTTTCCGCACCGTGTTAACGATTTCGATTAATATGCTATATGTTTAAGATATTTTCATGAAAAATGTACCTTGAAATTGCTGGGAATAGCCTTTCAAGTACTCTAAATTCTTAATTACTTTTGCATAACTGGTAAATCGTAAGAGATAGACAAAATATTACTGCACAAAAATGTAGATCTCGTTAAAATATGTTATTTCAAATAACCTTTTTTTATTCCTTGTTATCAGTTTGAATTTTCAAATACTTATATTTTACCGCAAAATGTATAACAAAATGTATAAATGTGAATCGAAAGTTAATCTCGATTAACAAGAATTAGATAGAAGTAAGTATTCGTATGATATTTTTAAGGACGGTTAAAGGCCGTTCAAGGAGGGACCACATAAAAAACGATGACATCCGGTCAGAATTGTTAATTTATAATTCAAATGAACAGTTTGAGAAATACAAGCAACACTTCAGGCAGATGGATGAAAACAAAATTGCGGCCGTTGTAAACTAGTACTGGCCCATAGCAAGAAGAGATGTCGGACGGCCAAGACAAAGATGGACTAGTTCTGCCGTGAAGTGGAGGAGGAAAAGAATAATTACATATTTGTATATCGTTCGAGCCTCCCTGATGCGTCGAGCTTTCCCCGGTCCCCGCTGGAGGTGAGTGTGAGCCACTCTTCAGTGGCTTGGGCGGGTCGCCAGAGAGGCCCTTCGGCCTCTTGGTCAAGCTTTGGAACTGTTAAGTAACTGTGCGCGTCTTTATCGACTGCGCCGACCGGTTCTGTAACATACTTTTCCTGCGGTTCCTTTATATCATTCCGAGGGTGTGTGCACAAATCATCCATAAGGATCGAGGTGCTAGCTGTCCCCCATAATCGCCTCATCCTATTCCTGTCTGATCCTATTCTATTCGATCCTATCCTATACTATCCTGCACTGCCCTGTCCTCTATTATCTTACACTGCTCTATCCTATACCATCCTACACTAACCTATCCCTTACCAAACTATCCTACATTATCCTGTTCTATACTATGTTACACAATCCAATCCTAACCTATGATTTCTACTGTCGAAAATAACGTAGCTGTACTCCCCGTAAGCTGCAGTGCCGCGATTTCCTTGCCATAAAGTCGAACATCTGTAAAATGTAACATTAAATCCTCGTATTGTAAACTCTACTCACAAAGCGTCATTCAGAAATTACTATCGAATCCGAGGGCAACCCCTCACCCTACGGTTCATTTTGAATAGTATCCTCCCTGACGTTTGTGAAAAATATAACCTCCATCTTTTGTGCGTTTTTCTTTTATGATCGCTTCCTCGCGTGGAATGGAAAGCTCTTTAACAAAACAAACATCGCTGCGTAAAAGTTCTTCCATTCATGGATAATATATTCGGGTTACAACCGTTAAAAGAAAACGTGCAAGCCTCTGGTACATACGTATGGTTCTGGTAACACATATTCCTCCATCTTGTAAGCGACGGTTTTTTGTTTCTTGAAACAAAAGGTTAGAAACAATTGAGGGATTCGTAGCGATTAACATGCACACCACCGTGATTCTCGAATAGCGTATGTGTTTGGTTGATGTAGCAATTACTAACAATGCACTAGTGGTAAACTATGAAGAAACAATGAAGATAGTCAGGTGCAAAAAGGTGATGTTACATTCACGTGGTTTTCTGCTTATTGTTATAGTTTCTGCAAGCTATTTTTATTAAAAAAAAAAAAAAAATTCTGTCTACTTCAACTTATTGAGATTAACGTTTGCTCAATTTCATAACACAGTTCGTTATAAGCACACTCGCTTCGCTGTTTCGGGAGGCGTTCTTCTGGCTTTCACAGGCGGAGATTATAGCAAGGAGAAAGTGTGTGCATTTGTTTATCTTTTCACACACGGAGTGGTTTCTTGTTTTGCGTGCACAGTTCTAATGAATAAAATAACTTTGAGCAATGACTTCAAATGACAAATTGACTTCCCCACATATCCACAGATCTTCCCCGATGCACCTCCGCAATATTTGCATACATCACGTCAGCCACAGTTAAGGGACACTGGGACTGGGTGTTCTAACTTTTTAATTTTAAAAGTATTTACTTAAAAATTAGCGCACATATCAGTAAATAAAAAAAATTAGTGGTGAAAGCTTTCGTGCAAACTTGTTTCTCAGATAATACAGTATAATACAATAAAATAATACAAAATTCCTTCCGAATGAGGGAGACTTCACAGGTCATTCCCAGAAAATGCAACATATAGATTCCATTTATCTTGTAAATATATCCTATTTTAGTAAAAATATAAAATCCATTTTTGAGAAGCACAGTTTCAAAAAATCTTGCATGTAGGGTTGGGGAAATTGCTTGAAAATCTTCGTGCCGCTTCTTTGTAAGATACTGAATTTATGGCATACACAAAATTTAATGGCGGCTAATACCTGGCCGGTACTATTCCTTTCCTGTTGTGCACATACATTTTGTAGGCCCAAAAATATTTGTCACCGGCTTTGTAAAGCGTGATTTCAGTGTATTTAACTATACGACTTAGCAAGCCGTGGCAACCTTTTATTCGATTTTGTGTTCACCAGCTCCTCCTGTCACCCGCCCTTAAATTTTGTGTCAGCCGTAAATATAAGTTTTCGTATTTATCCGAGATATCGTACCTCAGTATCCTCTTTTGTTAAATACCAAGTTGTTGACTTTGTTATCTCTTTGCTGTTTAACGAGAGTAGAGTGTGAAAGCCATCACAAGATGAGAACAACCCTTAACAGATTTGAGTATCGCATAAGTCTATACCCATTGCATCTGCAAGGAAATATATATTAAAATCATTTCTATCAATATGTATCTCGATTAACACGAAATAGGTAGAACAAGCGTTTCTAAGAACCGTCTATAGACACAAGACTAAGCAGAGAATGTCATGAGTGTAATACATCAGACCTTTTACTTTTGTAAAAGAAATTACGTGGCAAAAAGACCCTTTCTGTGGAAGGTACAAACAATAATGATTACGACGGCAAAATATAATTAAATATATTTACAGTAATAAAAATGCGATGTAATAAATTATCGATAAAAATGTCTATACACAGAATGCCATGGCGACACTGAATATTTTTAGAATGTCATGTTTATTAAAACACAAATGAAATTTGTTTATATTTGACAGCTAGTTTCTTATGCTTTGCGAGTTGATTGCCGGGTAGTTTGTTCGATTTTCATCATTTAAAGATTTTACGTTAACAAGTAAACAATGTCAAGAACAGCTTAGAAATACATTTGCTGAAGAAGCCCCATCTAAGGCAACAATTAAAATTTGGTACAGCAAAGTTGAAAAACCTCATTTTTTCTTAATGATGAACTTCTTGAAGGACTCCGAGGAACTGCTGTGGCTGATGAAAATATTGCCGATGTTCGAAGAATGAAGATCGACGAACATGTTATGAACTTCCTCGGGTGACATTAGCCTTAGGTATGTGTCAAATCAAAAACGTTTTATATCAACAGGCGTGAGAAAACTTTGTCATTGGTCCAGAAAAATTCCAAGGCAGCACTTCAAATTTGGTTTGGAATATCGTTAGGGGTGAAGAATACTTGAATTTATCATTATAATCTTGAAAAGAAAGGTCTGGATCTTTCGTTCAGAACCTAAACCTACAAAAGTCGGGCAAATTCGTTGTGTTGGCAAGAAGATGGTTGCTAGTGTTTTGTTTTTTAAAATGGGGCACAAATGTATGTCTCATATAAAGACATTGGGTATTATGAATAATACGGTTTGTAGAGATCTGGGCGGCTCGAGCCACAGAATCTTCTCCTTGCAGATGTACCAGATTATTCCTGGCGAGTTATGTATGTAAGGACTGAAGCCCTAAGCCTCTCAGGGACAGCTTGTCAACTGTTGGTATCGTGTTTGAGCTCTCCCTAGACGGTGATACAATCTTCTGTAGGCGACATTTGTCCGTGTGTGCTGGCGGATGTATACCAAAGAACGAGCTTCCTTCTGAAGATCCTTTTGTGTCTGGTACTTCCCTTCCGTAACAGAACTGCTCGCAGGCAGGAACAGAACTGAAATCAATTTAGATTTTTTTTCGAGTCCCCTCTAGTATTTGCGGTTTCTTACTGCCAATAAAAGTCTTACTTCCCCTTCAGTCTACCACTAAAAACCGACTACTGTCCCAAAAGAATAGCATTTTACCATTTGTGACAGAGGTCGATGGATTCTGTGGTAGCTACGTTGGAGACCACAATATCAGGCTTACATCTAGAAATCGGAGTGCTTTACTCGTAGTTGCCTTAGTCGCCAAGGTAAAATCCAGTTGGGATGTTTAATTCCATGACCCAAAGTTCTACTATACGTCCAAAACAATAGTAAAAGGGAAAATGGAAAGTACTAGCGAATGCTCTGCCATCTATCCACAGATAATGAAAGGTGACAGACCTGACAGCACCCTAATGCCAAATGCGCGGTGCCCGTAGATTTGTTTAGTCAATACGTATGCAGTTTATCCACAACTAATGACTGTCATAAATCCATCTCCACGCTTCAGTAAAGGGAAACCTCCATGCCTGTCCTTAAGACCAATAGCAACCTGACTTTAACGAACTGACAGTTACTCCACGTGGAGTCTCAGTTACCAAAGTTCTGAATTCCAGTTCATTTCTGTTTTATTACTTGCGAAGGTTCATTAAGATGTTGCAACTCTGCAGAAAGCACTCCGTAGGAAAGGCCGGTGGGTAAAACGACTATAAGTGTTCCTTAAAGGAGGCGGCCGAACTGCACATGTGTTGATTAAACGAATTCTAAAAGCATAGATGCAGTTGTCTACCACTATAGCCCTCGAAGATCCCATCATCTACTTGTCACATGCAGAAGTAGAGATACAGAGGCTCCGTAGACAGTAACGGATCAAGATACAACGATGAGACCTAGAAGGCTAAAGACTGGTTCACAACCACCGACAACTGTAACGAGAAACTTGAAATACATGTATTCAAATGCGAATGTTCACAACCGACAAGAAGGTTTTTGGGAACAGGAAAGGAGACTGGGGTAAGTTTTAACTTGCCGTTCCCGTTATCGGGAAGGCATGATTGATTCATATCATAGAATATAGTCAGTTGTCAGTGACCATTAAATTTTGGGTCTACCATAGAAACATCAGGGCTCTACCAACGTCTTTATTATACCTGACAGTTGAAGTTGCAGTGTCTTGAAGCAATTACTTCAGCTTGACGTCTCCATGTCGCCGACGTGGTGGCACTAAGGTACACCCAGGTACACAAAGAAGATGAATGTATTTGCTATTAATGCAGTAACGGAATTATTTAACAGGGCCGGGATCAGACCTTGCAGTGTCAGTAAATAATTGAATAGAGTTGGGCTTTACAGCCTAAAGGCATGAGGCGAAACCTGCCGTCTCTTGTTTTCGCAGACATAGTTCAGGGACTCCAACTTCTGGAACCATTGGTGCCAACTCCAGCGCTACAAATGAACCGTATTTTTCGTTTAAAGTCAATGGTTTTAAACTAAATACTGACAAGACTCAATCTATACTTACGACCTTGAGGTCGGTTTCTGGTAGTTTTATGTCCTGTGTCAAACGGTGGGTGTTGTGCGGGATGATAAATTAATCTGGTGTGAGTATATTGATTATATTAGCAACAGGATATCTAGTTAGATTATTCAGACCCTTAAAGATACATAGAACCGGACTTCATTCTAAAAAAAATATTAAATTTGGGTCTATTTCGTCATTGTATACACTATATTAACAAACTGCAGGTTACCTTGGCTCAAAACTCAATGTATTCTGCTCACAGGTTGATCTCATTGTAACAGGAATAACCTTGCAACAATTGCAATGCCCGACGATAACATCCGTAATTACTTTGCTTTTGTCGACAATGCTTTATTGGTTGCAGTTCTGATACTTGAATTCTGCTTCCCTGGATAGTTATCTAGTTGACCAACGCTATCTGCTAGAAGCTACGCGATGTTTTTAAAAACGTCAATTAAATACAACTTTCGGACCCCGTAATATGTCCTATTTCTCTTTATATTTACATTTATTAAATTTACTTATATCGATATTATTTATTTATTATCTGTAGTTAATTACTATAGTTATTCTTATTAACAAGTATTATTCTCTTTAAAGTATAAATTACTCATCTTATTAAAACATATGTACTAAAGTCAAATGACAATCTGCATCAACTACGAGAACACTTATCTGCAACCCAAATGTTACGAACGGTTCGAGTCAAGAAGGCCTGTTCATTGCCAAAGTAACAACTAAGAATCGTTGCCAATGCTCCAGTGTTGCCACTTGTACATTTCATTCTTTGTTACTACTCTTACTCATTAACAATCAGGGCAGCAGATGCTATTTCAGACCTTCGTGGGTTATCGGAATCCAAAAGTTTGTAAATATGTACTCGAAATGTATACTTACGAGCCGTCACGTAATGGTTGGACGTTGTTTTAACAGAAGTTTCAAATAACGAAATAACGTTTTTTAGCAGCAGCGATAAAGGGATTTTGCTGCCATGCCTAGAACTGGGACAGACAGTCTAATGTTATCAAAGTGAGCGTTGTAATGCATGTTATCGTGGTGTTGCAGTAGGTCAGGGGAGTAGGGACGTTGCACGCTCAGCGTTTGGACGTCAGCCAGAGTATGTATATAGTGGTGAGGGAACCCTGTGTTGCAATACTTTTGGAACGCGCCAAGAGCCCTTCCTCTCCTGGGTGCTCCTTATTGGCGCATTAATGTCTACTGTTGGATTGACTTGTTTTGATATCATAGACTAAACCATCTGCTTAACAACACAAGGGTTACGTTTTTATATTGATTTCGCGCTTCCTTTGCAAAGCTGACATAAATGAACCAGAAGGGTCACATTATTTTGTTTTCATAAAACGTAACATATTTCAATATCAATTTAAAAGATGTTGCCATTACTAATGAAAACATTACGTATGACAGATTTCATGTGACATATGTACTCCACGATTTGCTCTGTATGTTGTAACTATCAGTTAAATTTGTTATCACCTACTTCTCGAATGGGATGATGGCATTGCGAATCTCTTCAGTTGTGCTATTTCTCGAAGGATTATTTTTATTTTAAATGCCCCCAAAGGAAAACAATCACAGAGTGTTAGGTCACATAACCTTGCTGACTTTACTTGAGGTAGCTTTTCACAATGCCTAACTGCTGTGAACGACTCACAATTGCATAGTCTCATCGGACTGGCTGGAATGTTAATGAGCAATGCCGCGTGTGACTAACTGACATTTACACTACATTTTCTTCCTGAAATGTCTCTCTAATGATCAATATAGATGTAAAAAT
Organism: Tenodera sinensis; assembly: GCA_030765045.1. NCBI lineage: Eukaryota > Metazoa > Arthropoda > Insecta > Mantodea > Mantidae > Tenodera > Tenodera sinensis. The sequence continues at coordinate 69,638,084 of CM060973.1, forward strand.
GTTATTTTAACGACATACGATGACAGAGAATACATTGGCGGTTGTGATAGGAAATTTAAAAACCTTAAAAAAGTGAAACAATTATTTAATAATGAGCGCTAAACTTTTCGTGACTTACTGACATTTTTGTCAACTGCAGTTCCAACTTCAAACGTTTGTCCTCCCTTTTCTCTGAAAGTTTTCTTATTTGATTTGTTCTGAAAAATCACTTGAGAGAGGCCAGATTATATAATTTTGTTTGAAACAAAAATTATTTTTCAGTCCGCTCTGTGTGGTTCCTGTATCAGTCGCCTTCTTGTCACCTCTCTCCCGGAGGTGCGAGGCGTAAGGCGCAGAGATACAAAAAAGGTCCCTCTCTGCTCCTACTTCTACTATTAATAATGCATGTTGGCGTATTTTATCATTCAGGCTCTTGTATTTAAATTATATGCGTTAACGAATGACAATGTATTGATTTATCCTTTCTTTTGTTTCAGGTGAGTACCATAATGATGCTTGAATAAGAACTTTGGTGAGTAAAACGTGCGTTTAGTATTAAAGGCACTTTGGTATAGCGTAGTTATATTGTGTCAAAATTACAATGAAAATGATAATGTGACAATCCCATTTCTGGCACCATTGTGACAAAATTACAAACTTCAGTTGCTTTTTCTCAGTTTATTGATCTTTTCTAAAACTATCACTCGATTGTGTAATTTAGTTTTAAACAAAATTATTTTGTAGTTATTGACATTATTATTATTATTATTATTATTATTATTATTATTATTATTATTATTATTATTATTATTATTATTATTATTATTATTATTATTATTATTATTATTATTATTATTATTATTATTATTTATTATTATTTATTATTATTTATTATTATTATTTATTATTATTATTTATTATTGTTGTTGTTGTTATTGTTGTTGTTATTGTTGTTATTGTTGTTATTGTTATTATTGTTATTATTATTATTATTATTATTATTATTATTATTATTATTATTATTATTATTATTATTATTATTATTATTATTATTATTATTATTATTATTATTATTATTATTATTATTATTATTATTATTATTTGAAACGTGCATTCCTAGTAAAGAAAGGCGGCCATAATTGTACTGAACTCAGAATTTCGGCGTCGCTGACCAAAAAATTATATATTATTTTCTACGTTTTAACTAGGCGCGAACCCATTCCACGGGCCGGGCTGCGCCGTACCTAGGCCCGAGGGCTTGGCCCGAGCCTGCGCAGACCTCTATCTTATATTAATTTCCTTCCAATGTGGTTTTAGTTATGAGGAGACAGCTTTGGATCTTCTGCTTTCTAATTTACACAAACTATTGCATTTTGTAGAATGCGCGTTGTTTTTCCGGTGATGCTGAGAACTTGTTACTGCATTACGACGGTATAGCGTTGCTGCTTGTATTTTAAATTTCGAGACTGTTCTTTTCAGTTAAATTATTTGATAGGTATATGCTGAAAGTAAAACACTCCTTTTTGCTGGGAATGAAACAATAAAACCAAATAATAGTTTTAACTTAGACTTTTACTGTGCACTTAACGCAAAAGTTAAAACAGGTTAATGACTAGATTTAAAAAAAGTGCCACAATGAAAGTTGAGCGTGAGCGTAATGACCGATGTTATGTATTGTAATGAAATTATTCACAATGAATATGTAAACCTAAAAATAATATTGACGTAGATATAAACTTGAAATTTTGGACCTTGCAAGTGTCTGCATTTTCATTTAATTCAAACATAACACTAACCAATCAGAGTGAATTCTCATCCTCTGGGCGAGGATATCTGAGATATTTACAAAAATCGCAACAAAACAAATTGAACTTGTAGCTGTTTGTTTTGAAACATGTACATGACCTCCTTTGTTGGATATACTGTCGGTGGTCACTTCCTAGACAGCATTATTAGTTCAGCTGTTTCAGTATTTTGCAATTAGCTGATGTTTTATTTCCTGTTTGTCTCTCCGAATGACAACAAAAAACTGCTTCAAGTTAATCCCTGAGGTTTAGGTCATCCATGGGCGTCGCGAAGGGGGGGCAAGGGGGGGTCGCGCCCCTCCCTGGAAGTTGGTCAACTTAATGTGCAATCAATTACTGACTATTAAACTACTATTTTAAAAGATCAATTTCTATTTAACACAAATTAACATGGTTATATGCAACGAATATTATAAATTTTGACAATAAAATAGTGAATTTATATTATCTGGTTGCAAATTTCAAACATGTGCCCCCCCCCCCCTGGAAAAATGTCTGCCGACCCTCATGAGGTCATCGTGTTAATGGTAAATGCCCATTGTGAATAGGTCTTTAAAGAGTTTATGTAAGCATTCGGTGAGAAATAATGTATTAGAAAAAAGCAATTGGCGTTATATAACCAGGCATTAAAAGCAAATGAAAACGATAACAATGATCATAAGAAAATGTGAATGCCTGATAGTGAACTGGCAAGAGAGAAAACAGCCACCTGCATAGGGAAATACTGAACAGTCATTTTCTGTTGATTGTAAGTTACAATATCTTAACGGTTACTTGTAATGGTTACGCAGTACTAATCTTCGCAAAAGCTAAAGGCATATGGAGGTGGGGCGTACCGCCGACTCCAGCGAATCCTAAGCTTGCCCCTCCTACCAGCGCTGCCGAATGTGGTACACGCATCTCACGCGCTGTTATGTGCAGACCCTCTGCCGGTACACGCGCTACGCTTGGCAACAGCGCTCTGCTTGAGCATTGGCCAGCGTTCACATGTCTTTAACTTTTGCGAGCAGTATAGATAACTTATTTGTGTTCATAGTTATCAACTTTCCAGTTACAGTAGGTACATTAACGGTTAGCAGTAACTATTCTCCACTCAGCCTTAGATCCAGACTTTGTATCCCTCCGCGATAACCTGGTGTTGACTACACAAACGCCACGTGGACTTGTCTCGTGTTTATTATGTAACAGAACGATATTTACCCGGGAGTTTTAGGAATATTGCTGCTATCGCGTTACATTCCAGTAGGGGTTATCATACATATAACAGGTTGAATGCTCTTGAAGGCATTAGATACAGGCGATGTTGCCTAGAAGGGTAACATAAACGCCCAGGTACACATACTTCACTAACATCCAGAGATACATTTGGATGTTAGGGGGAAGTTATGCTATGCTTGCTGTGCTGTGCTATGCCCCAAAGATTAATACTGCGTAACGAATTGGAGTTACTAGCTCCTGATAAAGTTATACCAATGCGTTGATGATAACTTCGTTAATGGATAACTAGTTACTGTTTCTTTCAGTAACCGTTACGTTGAGATAACGGTTCCGTTATTTCCTGGGCATCTCTACGACAGTTTTGCGGTAGGTATTGTGACGACGTAACTTCTCTGTAAATTAAGCCTTATCAAAACAAAAGGGAAAGGAGACGTATAGATAAGAACCACCATTACTTTATGTACGTCAGTTGTTCCATACTTGAGTATTAATGCCAAGAAAGTATGTATGAAGGTTCTCTTTTCTTTTCTGCTGAAAAAACAACTTTACATAATAAAATGCTATACTAATTATAAAAGAACTGTATATAACAATGTCATCGGGTATAAGGTGGAGTAGAAGTAATTTTGAACAATCTTTTAATGACATTGTATTATTTTAAATTTATTAGCTTATTTTATTCCGTTGTAGTTACCAAGGTATTTTCCTTGGCCCTCTTCTTGTCTTCTTATTTTCTGTTGTCTTATTTTCCTTTCTTCTTAATTTAATATCTTTATTTTCCTTTCTTAATATTTTCCTGTCTTCTTTTCTTTCCTTCTTAGTTACCTGTCTTCCTATTTTTCTGTCTTCCTGTCTTCCTATTTTTCTGTCTTCCTATTTTTCTGTCTTCCTGTTTTTCTATTTTCCTGTCTTGCTGTTTTCCTGTCTTCCTGTTTTCCTCTCTTCCTGTTTTCCTGTCTTCCTGTTTTCCTCTCTTCCTGTTTTCCCGTCTTCCTGTTTTCCTCTCTTCCTGTTTTCACGTCTTCCTGTTTTCCCGTCTTCCTGTTTTCCCGTATTCCTGTTTTCCTCTCTTCCTGTTTTCCTGTCTTCCTGTTTTCCTCTCTTCCTGTTTTCCTCTCTTCCTGTTTTCCCGTCTTCCTGTTTTCCCGTCTTCCTGTTTTCCCGTCTTCCTGTTTTCCCGTCTTCCTGTTTTCCTCTCTTCCTGTTTTCCTCTCTTCCTGTCTTCCTGTCTTTCTGTCTTCCTCTCTTCCTGTTTTCCTCTCTTCCTGTTTTCCTCTCTTCCTGTTTTCCTCTCTTCCTGTCTTCCTGTTTTCCTCTCTTCCTGTTTTCCTCTCTTCCTGTCTTCCTGTTTTCCTCTCTTCCTGTTTTCCTCTCTTCCTGTTTTCCTCTCTTCCTGTTTTCCTCTCTTCCTGTTTTCCTCTCTTCCTGTTTTCCTCTCTTCCTGTTTTCCTCTCTTCCTGTCTTCCTCTCTTCCTGTCTTCCTGTTTTCCTGTCTTTCTGTTTTCCTCTCTTCCTGTTTTCCCGTCTTCCTGCTTTCCCGTCTTCCTGCTTTCCTCTCTTCCTGTTTTCCTCTCTTCCTGTTTTCCTGTCTTTCTGTTTTCCTCTCTTCCTGTTTTCCTCTCTTCCTGTTTTCCTGTCTTCCTGTTTTCCTCTCTTCCTGTTTTCCTCTCTTTCTGTTTTCCTCTCTTCCTGTTTTCCTCTCTTCCTGTTTTCCTGTCTTCTTACTTTCTTGTCTTGTTACTTTCTTGTTTTCTTACTTTCCTCTTTTTTCAGGGGAACGTCGTAGGCTTGTTGGAGGTTAAATGCAATCGATTGTTGAATGAGGTTACCGGGGCTTCACAGAGTTCTTATTATGATTCGTTGCCCTTTATTTGGAGCGACCATTCACTCTAATGCAGCTTTTGACTGCACTCTCGTTTTACCCTGCTTTGCTTTCCTCTGCATCAGTCATTAAAAACGTGGGTAAACGACATCGCTCTCACTTCCCCAGTCTCCTTTGAGGCAGAGCCTTTTCCAACTTGGACGTCAGCAAGTTACTCGTGTCAGTGATCTTGTATTCTAATTCATTCTGATGATAAACAGACGCAAGAAAGCAATTTACTGAGTTATATATCGAAACACAAAGTGAATCATCTTTCAAAATAAATCTTGCGCTTGATTTAGCTTGCTGGGTGTCTTGTGTTGAAAGCTTGTTTCTAAGAATTTTACTTCTTTGCTGAAAGAAACCTGGAAAGGTTCTCTGTTGTTGAAGGGATTCTCTTCGATGCCTTCGTAACTAGTCTTTCTTTATATAGGGTGTGCATTTAAAACTACCCAGGATAAATATTTAGTTCAATTTAATTTTAGAATTATGCCTCGGGAAGAAATTTAAAATGTGGTTGCTTGAACATAGATTTCACCACTTCACTCCTTCCTTATTTTATGCTGTTGAGATATGAAACGCTATTCAAGTGTTTACAGGTCTTCCGTATAAAGCAAGACCGTACGTACGCTGTTTGTGCTCTCCGCTACGTCAGTTACCTCAGCCGAACGACAAGCTGCTTTAAGCGTGTATACAATCTTATATGAACTCTTAGCTTATAAAAGATGCTGGAAGTGTTGTCCCTCCTGGGTTATACAGACATTATATCTAGTAATCACATTCTGACTGGCGTGAGTGACCTCTGCCACTATACTGTTTGTGATTTCATTCGAAACATTTTCTTTCAGTTCTTCCAATGTGTGCGGATTTGTTTGAAGCACTTTTTCTTTCAGTGTACCCCACAAGTAAAACTCGCACACTGTTAGAACGAGGTAGCCGAAACCTCTACTTGTGCTAATTGTGCGAGTAATTTATTCGATACCGTTCAAAATTTATACCAATGTCATCTAACTTTACCTCTGTTACAACTGTTCGTGTGCGCGTATGTTTTTTATTGAGCTTTGAGCCAGTACTTTCAAATTTATTTGTAATTACGTGAATTTGTGTTCGTGAAGGTGCCACTTCACCAAGATATTGCTGAACAAATGCAAAGCGTACCCGTCGAGCTGGCGAGTGATTCTTGTGCACGCTGCTTGCAAGGACTATACGCGCACCTCCAGTACTGCAGCTTACGTTTCCGAGAGTAAACATGCCGCTTGCACGGTCTTGCTTTATATGGAAGACCCGATATATGCCACGAAAATGTGGTGTGTGCTTTAATACTAAGGACACATAGAGACATGTTTTGATAATTTCTGTAAATTAATGCTTTTCCTAGTGTTTCTATTTCTCTACAAACTACCGGAACACGTGTTTAACTTTCTTTCTGTTATTCGTTTGACAAATCCTAATATCTGTTAAAACTCAAATAAAACTATTTCTCTAGCGTTTCACCATTTAATGGTGATTTTTATTGTGAATATTATAAATAATTATTTGCAGTTACAATTGGTATCTAATCCTGTAAACCATTTATTAAAATTCTGGTTAAAAAGCAACAAAAATGCAACGATAAATTGGAATAGAAAAGGCTTACAAAGCTGTATAAAAGCTTTGAATTTAATAAACATTTATTTATTCACGTATTCAACTAAAAACAAAGTAAAACTACTAATATGCTTCAGCATGCTAGTGCGGTTTGGAAACTACAGTACATCTCAAAGTAGGTACATAAAAATACACAATTTAATCATACAATGGAATATATGACTGTCAAATGAAAAGCGTTTGCACTTGTTTATACGGATGACGAAACTGAATAAAAACAATAGGATGATTATTCGGTTGTTGCTTAATACTATTGTGCAAAACATTCGGTTGGTCCATCACTAGCTATAGCATTGAATGTGTTAGTATAATTCTAACTTCCGAATCCCCAGCTTTTAAGTTCATATAATTGTATGAATAATTTCATTCTACACAAGAAAAATTTGGATGCTTAATCATTCTGAGGTAGATAGGTGAAGACTTCTAAATTTTGTTAACCAAAATGAAAATCACAACACATTAGATATTAATTTCTCTGTAGCCTGTAGCTGCAATATTTTTTTTAAAGCTAATGTATAGTTATACCGTTAGAGTTTCCAAATTCTTGATAAAATTATGAAGATATACAGATATGTGTACTGCAGAAAGCTCCCGACATCTAGCATAGAAAATCCCAACTTCGTAAAGATGTTACGACATTCACATTATCATTCACCTCGCATTTTTAGGTCCTAAAAGAACCACTTCTGAGCATCTAAAGTAAGCTCAAATTATAAAAACAGGATGTGCGTATTCACGATTTTTCTACTCACTTGCACATACTTTAAAATGCTTATTCTTCTATCTAATTAATGTTAATCAACATAAAACTTTGTAGAATTTGTTTTATTACTTATTTTCTTATTAGTACAATATAGCAGGGTTATCGCCTCTATGTCCGCTGTGTGACAACCTTTTGTCAGTTCGCCACGTGCTGCTAGAGTGTTGCTCTCTAGCGCAGCTTCGGGATTCTCTGCAGCTGCCTGCCAGACTTGCAGAGGTCTTAGCGGATGACAAAACAGCGGTTGATAAGTTTTTAATTTTTTAGCGGAGAGCAAAATAAATTTGAAGATTTAAAATTTTAGTTATCTGTTTATGCTTTTGGACGTATTTATCACCTTGTTTCATATCTGGCTATTGCTACTGTATTTTACCTTTTGTTTATATTTTTCTTGTTGCTAGTATTTTTATTTTTGAGTGAAATTTATATCTTGCTATTGCCATGAATCTTTTAAGGGCGCTGATGACCTAGAAGTTGAGCGCCCTTAAACCAATAGCAGGCTTAGGGCTAGCTCCTTTAAGAGTTAGTTCTTATGCAACGGCTTTGACATGTCCTGTTTTCATTCCTAGACATAAACAAAATCATATATTGTAATATTAGGCAGTGTCTTATGCTAACACCTAGTAAACGTTTGAAAAAATTAGGCGAAGTCGAGTTTTTTTAGTTCCCGAGTGCTGTCAGGTACCTAACACATTTCTATTGCATCCTGTCTCTATGCACGATGGTTATTTGTGTATATTGATTTTCTCAAAAAGGGCTCACGAATTTGATTAAAATGTCATAAGTTTAAAATATTTTATGGCAAATGAAATGTATATTTTCAATTTTCTCGCTCTAATCTATGTAGTCCTGTTTACTTTTAATGACTTTTGTATAACTGTTAAACCGTAAGTGATAGACCAAATCTTACTCTACAAAAATGTAGTTCTCGTTAAAACACAATTTATGTCCAAATGCAGTTTTTTGTCGAGTGAACCATTTCGGAATATTTCTTGTTATTTGCGTGAGTTTTGCAATACTTAATTTTTTTATCAAATGGAAGGTCGTTATTCGCTTTTTTAACTTTTGGCCGTGCAAAGAGAACGGGTTTAAATGTTTACCAGTTATGGAAAAATCAAGAGTAAATTGGATTAGGTGGGCTGTAGCCAGAAAATTCAAAATATACGTTTCATCTTAAGCTTATAGCATTTTAATCAAAATTGTTAAAGTCATTTTTAAGAAATCAAAATGTTGGAAATGTTTTCCATGTAAAGAGTAGTTTAGGGTGGAGTAATTTTTTTTCAAAATCTTCGTGTTTGCATCCTTGAAAGATATTAAACTTAAATACCAAGTTTTATTTTTAAGCGATTTTTCGTTTTTGAGTTATGCTTTTTAGAGACACAAGCGCGCGCGTACCTTTTTCTAAAAATGCTCTCTTCTTTATTCAGGGAACTCAAAACATATATTTCCGGTGAAATCTCGACGTCGAATTTTTGGGTCGAATGCAATCCTTCCCCTAGTTATTACACGTAGTAGAGAAAGTAATAAGTTACATAATTTGTATGATTGTTAGACATATTTTATGAAGTTTTCACTCGCAATAGGTTTAAGAGAGAAATGAATGTAAATGAATTGGGGAGAGGAATCGAGACGTACGGTGGGTTCCTGAAATTGAAATTCGTTACGAACCTGGGGGAAGGAAATGAGAATTGAAACAGGTATTTGCTTGGTCCTGCAAGACGTCATCCCAGCCCAAAACTCTCCCGTTCACAAGGGCGGGCGGGCGGGCAGCGCGTGCGCGAAGTAGTCAGTCAGCCGCTCCGGGTCGGCCATGTTTCAGATCGATAAGAGTCGTTCGACTCCTCGCTCACACGGTCCGGTCCGCACATTTTGTCTCCCGGTCTCAACGATACAGCCAGGTGTCCGCAAAATGTGACAGAGGGGCAAGCAAGGAAACGCGAGTCAGTCGGTGGACATGTGATAGATACTAATGTGGGACCCGGTGCTTCTCTCGGACTGACTATGTCGTTCAGTGCAGTGTTGAGGTAGTGTCAAGTGTGAGAGAAGGGTGTTTAGTGGTTAGAGGATGCCGAGCATGGCGGCTACTCACGGAGGAATCCTCTATTACGTCGTCAAGGTACCCAAAGAGTCGAGGTGGGTGTCACCGTTCAGATTCCCCCCTACTTCCATCTGGTAGCGTCCCAGTAGTGTTCCTCCCTAGCTCTCTGGGATACCAGAGGGGACCTTCAACTCATAAACTTATTAAATACTTAATCACTTCTAACAAAATATGAGTATAATCTATATAACTAACAGACATTAAATATAAACATTTGAACTATATATCATTGAAACAAACTGTGCCAAGGATTTTATGGCATTAGCCATTTCCCAAATACTCGCTTTTGCAAATTTTTTTCAGGCTTTAGACAAGATTGTATGGAGGTAGCTTATCTGCCTCACATCCGAGAGGTCCCTAGTTTGAATTTCGTTTAGGTTCAGTTAACCGGATAAGATTTTTCTCCAGGGTGTCAAGATCATTGTCGAATAAGATGAACGGACAGCAGATTCCATTTCATTCATTCATCGTCCGATATAACCTACCAGGTTAAAGGTCGTTAAACTTAAAAGCATACACATACATTTTGCAAACACTCCCTATGTTAGATTCAAATTAACGAATGAAGGTTCTGAAAATATGTATAAAACGTTCTGGCTTATTGCTCCCTTCTACGAGATTTATACCAATAAACCTACAACTTAAAATGCATATGTTGATTTTGTAACGGTATTGTGGAATATTAAGTAGCCCTTACTTTGTTTCTCTCGAAGTCATGACTATCATCTATTTTATATAAATTGTTGACTGTTACTTCACACACCAAACCACAAGTAATTGAAGCCATTTTGAAGTTTTTTTTTTCTCGAGGTTAGGGAAAATACGTTCGCTATTTTTCAATATTTTATTTCTCAATAACTGCAAATTATAAATTGTTTTTAAATGCACACAAGTACGTGTCAAGACTAAGCAAATATCGTAGAACTCTATGGCAATATAAAGGTATTTACACACAATTTTAAAGTTTCTAAATTTTCAGTTTCGTATCAATATGAAGAAATGTAACTTCAAATGTTTACATTGTTGTTGGGATGTAAAGGTTAGTGTATTTCGTAATATAATATGCCATATTGAATCCGAAGACTTACTCACTCGTGCATCAGGTGGCCACCCTGCATTGAATTTAGGTCAGTCACAGCTCTATACCCTACCCCTTTTATCGTTTTGAGTTTATGGTCTCGACCGTTTTAATTCTGCAGTACCCATGGAAATCAAAACGTAATTTTTTCATTTAATTGCTTAAAAACAATTCGAACTCTGTTTCTTAATGTGGCAGAGGTGGAAGTGAAATTGTAAAAAATGCATTTATTTCCCTGTAATTTTTAGCATGCATTAAGGAATACTATTACAATTGTCGATCGCCCATTCTTTTCGTCTTCGTAAAGTTAAGGCATTTCTACTTTCTCTTTCACTTACGTATAGTAAATAAGTTTTCATCCAGAAACACGATGATGAAATTTCACTGGAAATATCCTTTGAGACCTCCTTAATAAAAAGAGCATTTATTATGAAACAAAGTGTACGACATGAAGATTTTCCGGAATATATCGAATTATCCGTTAGATGAAAAAAAAGTTGATATTTTTTATTTTCTAAAAATAAATACACTTTGGAATAAACTATCCTATATTTAATGTATCTACATGACAAAATGTATTTAAAAATGTGTTGTCACAGCCATTTCCAACATATCCATTACTATTGGTTTGAATTTTTCAATACTTTAAAAATGGACAAAATGTTGTGCTGTTGAGATGTTTCCCGTCATGTGATGAAAACAGTATGGAATATTAATCTTCTAGCTTAACCTATTTGACAACAAAGATGTTTAGTCAAAACTTTCGATTATAACGTCTATCTCCCCTGTATTTGCAACATGATTTGTTTATAAAGGAGTACATAGTCTTGATTTACCTATTCTGGGAACTGAGATATATCAGCAAAAGCGCGGAACGTATTCCAAAGGACAGTAGGAGCTTGTTGGTGTTCTGTCAACGGAAACGGGGACCTTGCAGTTGTCAAAATGCCAAAATTGCTCACCTCTTGTTGAACGGCTTCCATCTTCCCCCACTCTAGGTGGAAGCGATGATACACAAACAAAATATTCAGACTTGAGTAGTCTGTACCCACACAAGCTATTTTTGTGCCACGCATTTGAATTCCTTACTCAACTGGCAATGTTGGGTTTTCCCCCTCCTACTTGTGTTCATGAATCTTCCGTCACCCTTCGTTTTTATAAAATATTCATCAGAGTCGCAGTTGCCGCTGCCAGCCCTCCTCTACCTGAATTGATTTGCACTTAATGTGCACTTTTGTGACAGCTGTGTGTGTAAAAACTCCAGACGAGGATCAGTCCAACGTAAAGCACACTTCTCAAGGTAGAAAAATAGCAATTTAAACCTTATGACACTTTTGGGGTAGTTAGTCACTTCGTTGGAATACTTTACAACCCCTTAAGGTGAAGTTTCTAAATCTTGTAGTTTTTATCAATATTTTTAATATTTTGTCTCATATTGCTCTACTTCAATTATAAAGGCTGGTTCAAAAACACAGAAACGGTAACTATAACCATAACGAGAGAGTTGAAATACATGATTTAAGTGGGAGCGTTCACAACCGACAGGAAGCTTCCTCGTTACCGAGCACTGCATGTTAGATTCATATTGTGCATATTAGGAATTATTCAAGAGGCCGTGCCATGAAACAGCCACTAGAACTCTCTCTAGTGGCAAGCTAGAAAAAATATCATTTGGTCAATTAGAAACAAATGAATTCCCAATGCGCAATATGGACCTCCACTTTTCTATCGATACGCTAATCGATAGTATGTTTTGCTGTTCTCGTCGCCGTTATAATTACCGTTACCAGGTGGCTGTGAACCAACCTTAAATGAGTTTTCTAGATTTATTGCAGATATCTTTAATACTTTTGATAAAAAGAATATTTTTCTTCAATTACACAAGTCAATCAGGGTCGCAAATGATGCAAAATTATAATTTTGAAAAAATAATCATGCCTCTATATTATTTAAACACTAATGTACAAAACTACCACATGCAATTTTATTCACTATTCTTCTCTCAGAAAAAAGCATTTAAACCTTAAATTCTCTGTATAATTTATGAGCTGTTTTCCAATTAATCATCTCATACCTTGAGGAATTTGAAGATGCCAATTTTTAAAGTTAATTATCTCTAAGTTTGTGCTGAAAATTTGAACAATCAATGAAACATTGGAACTAAATTAGAAACCATTACTTGGTGTGCTCTTGGGCATTTAAATTTTGAAAGCTTTAATAGACTCTGAGAGTGTGTGTGTTATTGATTGTAAGGGTCAAGATATTTTTGGTTCTAAAACCTCATTTTTTAATTTTTACTATCTCTACTATGTAGTACTGCATTCCAAAAATATCGATACCGAGATTTTACCGGAAATACATGTTTTGAGAATCCCTGAATAAAAAAAAAATAATTTAAAAAAGGTAAAAGCAGATCTGATTTTTGTATAGTAAGTTTTTGTGTCTACCTTAGTCTCGAAAACTACAAAATTATACAAAAGTTATTCTGGATGAAGACTTCATAGGCTATTCTGAGATAACTCAAGATACACATTTATTTTATTTGTGTAAATATTTTAAATATATATATAATTTTAATCTAAACTTCCGGAGCATTTTTGAAAAAAAAATCAAAATTGCAGCAGAATTTCTCATATAAAGATAGTTTTGGGTGTTCATCCCGCATTTCGTTTTTGTTATATCGTGTACGCCCACTATGTGGACGTCAAAACGTGTATTTAATCTGTATATATAGAATACAATAGCTGCTGTATTTACGTAGTGGTGAAAGTAATAACGCTGTTTTATATCTGATCACCCCTTGCAGGGACAGAGAGGCGACACTGCAGTGTTTGATCGATCTGCAAAGTCAGGGATAAGTGTGCTAAAACTCCCCTCTTCAGATAAAGCCTTTCCTTTCCTTTCTCCTCTCATAATTCCTTTTTTCCACACAAACAGCTACGAGTCTTGAAGATATCGTAAAACAAAAACCGATTACAGTATTTCACTTTTTGTCTGTATTAGAGTGAGTATAAACTTCTTGAGATATCTCTAAAGCGCGTCATAGTTGCGTATTAAAGAGATTTTAATGTTCTGGAGAAATACAACTACCTTGTAGGTACATTACAAATTATCTTTAATATTCTGTAAATGGTCTGTGTAGTTGTATTCATTCTGAATCAACTATGTGCAATTTTGTATAATTATTTGTTGGATTTATTTCATACATATTCGTTGCTCGTGGTTTGAATTTTCCAATACTAATATTTGTTAAAGTCCTAGGTCGCTATTCATTTGTTTCTCACGATGTCGTGCAAAGAACATGGGTTTTCAGACTGCATAAACATTGCCCTGCCTTTTAAAAATTTGATTATCGCTTTTGCCTCGTGTCTCCCTGGTTTCGCCAGGTGTAGTAACAAGGGAGGTGTGGTAATATTTCAAGCTTTCCGAGCAGTATTCAAGTATCAACATTCCTCACCTTCTGCTTTGCGTGCTTGCCAAGCTTTTGTCCACAAATGTATTCCAATAGACACGCTGGTATCTAACATAGTACGTGGTTAAACGACTCATTTTGGCAAAAGATGGAAAATATATGAAAAACTACTTTCGAAGCTCTATCTCTGTATTCTAATTGCAGAAATAAACGATAAAGAAGTGGTGACATATTAGCAGTTCAAACAATTGGCCAGTTTTAGTTTTTATTTATGGAACTATAAAGGAAAACGACAAAGGAAGTTAATTTTCAGATTTATATCAAGAAATTGCCGCGCATTTATACCCTTAACACCTTGTAGTGGTGTATGTGGATACAGAAAGCCATGTGAATTTTATATTTTTACATTTATCATTTACGTATTATGCTATTGTGATACATAAAATTTGTTAATCACATTCGGGAGGAAAAAGAAGCAGTTCGCCTGCAGTAACTTGCATAGGCATTCCACTGTACACCTTCTCAATGCACCTTGCCTATGTTGGCAGGGGAACGCAACTGTAGAAATTATTTCCTGAACTTTTAGATGGCGACCTTTCGAACGGAACATTCGATTGCCTATAGTGCAGAACTCGCAGACTAAATTTAACGGTGATTTCGTGCGAGCAGAAAGGAAGTTATTTTCAATGAAGCAACGCCTTCTTCCTCCTCTCCAAACGCCGCGTAATGACAGGCAAGGTCACTCGTGACCTCACAACTTCAACTCAGATTTCAAAAAGAAAAAACACTTCTTAGAGATCGAAACGGAAAAGAAGAAATGTTTATATCAGGTTGCGGTGTAGACCAGTTCCTCAGCTGAAGATTCATTGACGTAGTAGACGACGGGGGGGGGGGGGGGGGGGGGGGGGCGAGAGAGAGAGAGATGTGCTTTTGCAATAATTTTCAAGCCAGATAGGAAAGCACACAGTTGTAGCATGTAAATTCCTACTAACGCAATGTTTAGGAACATTTACTTCGTCACTTGGGTTAGCATGTGTAGGGGAAGAAAAAAAAAATCTGATGTGTTGCTCTCACATGATTTTCTCTACTCTTGTACTAACCATTCTTGCAAACTCAAATTCCTACATCTTCGTGTGACTTGAGATAAATATTTGCTTATTTCCTTGTAGGTACAAGGGGAATATTGGAATACAGTAGACTTTGTGCGATAGTCAAATCTTTTAAAGCTTTGAGATTCCATTCTCTTTGCACACTTAACATATAAAAAATGAACAACGATGTTCCATTTCACGAAAGCTTTAAGTTTTCCGAAACTCACACACATAACAAGGAATATCTCCAAAATGGTTCAACCTTCAAGAAAATTTATTGAGACATAAATTGTGTATTTTAGCAAGATCTACATTTTTTGTATAGTATGATTTGGTCTATCTCTAACGGTTTACCAGTTATGCAAAAGTCGTCCAGAGTAAATACGACTACGGCGGCTATAGCCAGAAAATTCAAGATATAAATTTCATTTTTCATAAAAATATCTCAAACATGCAGCATTTTAATCAAAATCTTAGGCATTTTCAAGAAAATCAAAATTTTTGATAAATTTTGTATGTAAAGGGTAGTTTAGGGTGAAGCAATTTTCTTCAAAATCTTCTTGTTGCATCCTTGAATGACATTAAACTTAAATACTAACTTTGGTTTTTAACTGGCTTTTCGTTTTTGAGAAGACACAAATAACGGTGGTAAATTACAATAACTTTGGAATACATATTTGCACTGAAAATAGCCGAAATTATTGAATTAATTTTATAATTTTCTGCCAGGAACTATAACTTTTGAAATTACGCGACTATTATTGTAAATGTATCTTAAATGTGTTTCGAGCACTTGAAGTGTGAATCGAATAGTTACTGAGTGTTAGTCAATTTAAAGTATCTAATAGCTAAGGAATTTTCCATGTTGGAAACTATAGCCTAAACATATTTTGAATAATAAATAGGAAACTTTTGTAAGAAATGTAAACTTTACCGCAAAAATGAAATAAATTATCCTGTTTCAGTGCGTTGTACGCAAGGTCTGGCGCATTGTCAAAAATGTCACATTTTCCACTGCTCTGTTTATTACATTCTTTGACAGAAACCAGTGAATGGAATGGAAACTTCTTAAGCTTTGAGAGATTTATTCCAGAATTATGCTCCCTACACTGCGGATGGTTTCTCGGCATTCAGGGGTCGTTATGAACGCCGAAACGCCCCCACCAAACTGGGGCAGAAACCCAAAAGATGACCCACTTCAGAACTCGGCTACGAGAAGGGGAGAACAAAATTGTCTTGTAGCTGTTGCTTGTTTAGTCAATCTTGTTTGTTATTTGTTTATAATCCATATTTCTGTATATTATTATTATTATTGTTGTTATTATTATTATTATTATTATTATTATTATTATTATTATTATTATTATTATTATTATTATTATTATTATTATTATTATTATTATTATTATTATTATTATTATTATTATTATTATTATTACTATTATTACTATTATTATTATTATTATTATTATTATTATTATTATTATTATTATTATTATTATTATTATTATTATTATTATTATTATTATTATTATTATTATTATTATTACTAGAAAACAGCGTCATTTGGTTAGTTCTCAAAATCGCAGAGTAAAATTAAGTTTTCGTGGTAACTGTTAAATAGTTTTCTGTGTTAATTATTGTGCTATTTTTCAATAAAATGTATCTTACAATTTTAATAACTTACTATGACAATAAAAACGTTAATCAAATGTTATCAATTTTTCTACTACATAGAGAAAGTAGGGGGAAGTATTGTATTGGATCCAAAAATTTGATGTCGAGAGTTCGCCGGAAATACATATTTTGAGACCCCTCAAGAAAAAAAACATCGTTGTTAGAAAATGGTGTGCCTGTCTGTCTGTCTGTCTGTCTGTCTGTCTGTCTGTGAACAGCATAACTCAAAAACGAAAAGGCGGATGAAAACCAAAGCTGGTATTTAAGTTTAATATCTTTCAGGGATGCGACACGAAGATTTAGAAGAAAATTCCTCCACCCTAAACTACACTTTACATAGACAATTTTTCGAAAATTTTGACATTCGCATAAATGGCTCTAAGGATGTGGGCAAAACTGCCATAGATATTTTTATCTGTGGTAAATTAAATGTATGTTTTGAATTTTATGGCTATAGCCTACGTATTTCTGTTTACTCTTGGCGACTTCTACATAACTGGTAAGGCATAAGAAATAGACCAAATCTTACCGCACAAGAAAATGTAGGTCTTATTAAAATACACATTTTTTATTAAATGATCTTTTTGTGAAGTGAACCATTTCACAGATGTCCCTTATTTGTCAGAACTTTGCAATTCTTAATAGACGTTCTCAAATGGGAGGTCGTTATTCAGCTTTTATCTCTTGGGCGTTCAAAGAGAACAGAATTTCAAAGCCCTCATATAGCGACCAGCTTTAACAGATTTGACTATAGGCAAGGCCTACTGTATTCCATAGGGTAATTTCTGCAACTATTTATCTGAACTAACGTGAAAATAAATGTTTGTAAGAATGGTTAGTACAAGACTAGGTGAAGTCCTGTGAGTGACACACATCAGATTTGTTATTTTTTTATTTTATGTCGTTTCTTAAACCTCCTTTTATTCCACAGATTAAACCCTATTTACAATTTCTTTAAGAATGGGTGATTGACATACAGATTAACAGCGCAAGTCCCTTCTCATATCTCAGGCCCCTCTCGCCTTCTGGTGATCCGGACAATACTATAGTGTTCAGCTTTATTATATAGTATGCTTCGCAGTCATATGTGGAAAACTGATTCAACTAAAGGCTTTCCTGCTGACAAATGCCGGTCTGGGCCATCTCTCGTGTTCAAATTCGGTTGTCAGCCTTTAGTACTTCTTTGTTTCTATATTCTCCATTATTCGTGATATCGATGAGTAGACGTAATATGTGACCTACTAATACGGTTAGGCTAGCCTCCTATTGGTTACGTAACTTTGTCGAGGATGTGATGTCAGCAGTCTAGTGCAGTTTTTCACACACAAAGCGGAGAATCGTTTTTATGCCCAGTAAACGAGTCTGACGTCACGAATGGCAGGTCTCTTCTCTATCTGTCTTTTGTTGATCCTCTGTGATCTGTGACGGGACGTGTGAAGGTGAAAAAAACACACTGACGCAACACATGAGGACGATGAATGGGTTAGATTACGTATGCGCGTTCACAAATGGAAAACGCGGTGCCTTGCCACTGCTCATGCGTAGAGACTTCGGTCGGTTTTCGGCAATATTTTACGTCAGCACATATTGTTTGACATTAATGGCTTCGCAAACACCGCTGCTCGCCGCTTGTAAAAGTTATCTGAACGGTTCCATTAATCCGTTTTTATCGAGGAAGGATATAAAATGATGGGAAAACAATACAGGATGTGGCAGAGTGGCCGTGCATTTAAATGGATTACTCTCCCATGTTTCACTTGGCATGTTTGCTGCCTTTTGCAAGGGTTCCAGTGACGTATCCTTATCAAGCTTTATTTGGATATCCTGCTCATTTTAGTACAAGAACACTCTGTTAATTTGAGAATATAGGTGTTTTCCTAATTTTTTCTTCACATTGGATTTGCAGTTTATCTTCAGACAGGTTGATGCACTTCGTCTAGTCACTAACTTCAACAGTTCGTTTTCCAAAGCAATTTTAACAAGATAGAACGTCACTAATTATGCTCTGTTTTTCATGAATAAGACTTGATTATTTTCACGTAGCATCTAAATATTTTACAAACATCAACTCTAAACCATTATAACTTTAAAAGCACCAATGGAATCTAGCATAGGTACTGATGTTTTCATGTTAAGTGTATAAAATGCGGATTGCATAAAATTGGAAAATAAGGGGAAGCTGACTCATCTGGTATATTCAAATTTCAAGTTCCGCTTACTTTGATAATTAGGAATCATACAAAATAGATAATAGCTTATTGCAGGAAACAGTAGAGCTCATTAGAATGCACAAATGATGACGGCTCTTTTCGTAGCATTAGCCATTCACGAAATATTCTGTAGCAAAGAAATGTAAATATGTATTCCTTGTTTCTACTCCTCTCAAGCGAGTGTCAGTCTGGCTATCTGTCTATTAGTTTTTATTTCTTTAATGCAATAAGTTGCTAGTACTGTGATAAATGATGGTCCACTTACTGTTTGCATCACTTTATTTCTCTTAAAACTGAATCACAATTCAAACTCTGATCTTGCAACTCACAGCCGTTCTGTTCTATCATGATCTTGACACAAACCTTGCTACACAAGTTCGTTTTGACAGTTCTAGTTATTCATTCAGTTAAACTGACCGTAACTGCCCTGCTGGCTCGCTTATATAGTCGAATTAGGTACCGGAGATTTTTCTGGAAATCGACGTTTCGCGCAGCTTCTTGTAATAAACCCCGCACTTGAAGCTTCTACAACTGTGTGGAAATAGCCTTTGTTCACATCCGCCATTGTCAGATGTTGCCTGGCAACGTAGTAGTGTGAGGTAGCTGACCTCGAGCTTCCTTTGTTGTGCGGCCACCACCATAATACAAACATTTGAATGCTATTTCCGCACCACTTCATGCCTAACTGAAGTCAATCCTAAGCAAAAATGTATTCAGGTAGAATAATATAGTATAGCATTTTATTTTCATCACACAACGCTAGTCAAAAATACAGTTGCTCAGTATTTTACTTTGTCGTTCTTCACAACAATAATAGGAAGAACGCATTGTTTGATCTGCAGCGTTGACTGGCTTAGGTGGTCTGCTTCTCATAAATTGAAATGATTGTGCGTCCATTTTTAGTGTTGTTGGGCGGTCTGCATTGTGCACTGCGCATTGTGCACTGCGCATCGAGTTCCCGGAGCGCTTGCCTTTTAATCGCTCTGACACTGCCGGGTTTTCCAATTATTTGCCATAAAGGCGGACGGCTCAAGCTTTTAACACTTGAAAATTGCACTAAATATCACAACGGTTTCATCGCGTGGCGCTTTCTGGGAACCCTTAAGAGATTGCGTTAGTGTTATTTTGGATTAAACTTTGAGGTTTAAAGCAAATCTGAGAAGGGCAAAAAATCGTAGTCATCACTAGGTTGTAAATTGAATAATGGTGAGCTGACTGGAGAAATTAAATAAGGATCTTTTTGACGAAGGTCCTCTGGCAGAGTAATGAACTCTTCTCAGAATTAAATTTAATGATGCGCGGATAAAAGGAAGTGCGAGATTCAGTGGCGGCTGTATAAACAAATGAGCGATGTATATAACTTCGTGGAATACATGCAAAACTCGGTTGGAAAGCAGCATTAGGATATCTCGGCTGACTTTACACAGCTGCCTGCCAAGTGCTTGTGTATTTAACACAGATGAAGAGGAAAGTGTTCATCACAGCCTGTTTCTGTACCTACATACCTACCTTTTAATTTTATTTCTCCTGCTCTCAAGGTGAGCAAATCACCTTGACACACATTCCTTGATGGAAGCTAAACAAAAAGTAACTCAAAACATGTCCTGCATCACATACGAGCCATTTGGTATTATCAGAACATAGTCTTAAAAAATTAGAAGTCTTAAATACGGTATACAACATTTGGCGAAAGTAAATACGAGACAAATGACAGTTCACGTAGCATGCGTGATAAATAAGCATGGCGGACGCAAATATTAATTTAGCATTGCTATATTAAGTATAGTTTTGGGATATATTTCCACGAGTCTGTCTCAGTAGGAATAAAAGATGCATTAGAAGTAATAGACGTTGGTGCACACTGTCATGAGAACAGGGCACGGGCCGAAGTAATATTGGGTCTACTACAAAACGAATTGAGGTTAGAAGAACCGGAAAACCATCGCAATTTTCTACGAATTGACGAAGATTTATTTCTCAAACTTTTACATCGTGTTGAAGACGAAATTACACACCAGGAGACAAATATGAAACAAACGCGAAAGAGTTAAGGAACAAATGTAATGATTTTAACCTTAGTATGGATGGACAGGAGATTTGAACTCATTTCGTAACATAAAATTTAAAGACACTGTTAACTGGATTTCTTATTATTTATGAAATATAGCCACGTAATAACCACCTCAGTAACATATGTTAGTGGCCACGAAAAATCCTTAATGAATCTTCCAGAAAAAATTCAACGTTCTATTAAAATAACCACCACGAGCCGTACATACAAAACAGCTGACTACATGTTACCTGCGCAGTCCGCCATATTGCTATGTTACAGACGCTGATTGGTTATTTTCAAGTTGGTGGATCAAAAAATTAAATGCAGCTCAATCGCGCTGGAATCAAACAAGTTGGATATAAAAGTTTATTAATTCCAGAATAATGAAAAGACGATTACGAAAAAGAATATGAAAAGTTTTGTGGATGGAGAAACGAAAAATGCGTTAATTTGACTAATGAACCACATTACTGGCATCCTTTTCAGAGCTGGTAATTATACCGGTTTTCTTACGAGCACATTGGAGAAAATTATGTTGTGGCAGTATTGATGCCATTGCTGTCTTATTGCCATAGTAATTACATCATTCATTTTCTGGCACTGGTGCCAGGAAGAAGGTAATTTCGTACGAGTTATGCTGTCATATAAGTCGTTTTAATGCTAGGATGACGTAAATATTTTATTAGTCTTTTAAATATCTTCAAATCGTAACCATTTTTCAGAAAATAAAAAGTTACGAGAAAGGTTCCAGCAAGATGATGATGATTGACGCAAACGTTCCTCTCTGTCGAAGACGTCGCCTATAAGACCTATAAGATCTCGTGTTTGGTGTCCGGACTAGCTCTAGCAAGAGGTCCTAATCTACAGGGTATGCGTGAGTTGTGGTAGGAATGGAACCAAACGAAGAATTAACCAACATTTAACTTTATTGGCAAATTTCCAGATTTGTAGAGAACTGCCGACGATATTTAAATAGAATGTAACTTTGTAACTTAACTACAACGTTATAACACTTTAACTTTGTCACCCTTTAGCAACCGCCGAATTATGTGTACGCGGTAACTTACGTACAACTCCCAAATTGCACGTGTACTCTCGGCTCGATTCAAGACGAGTGTGTGTTGCGTTGCATTTGTTTATACGTGGGCGACACGAAGGAAGCCATTTCCATTGGTCAACATTAGAGCACGTCATGGTAAGATAAGAATCAGCCCGCGGAATCGTTAGAGCTTCGTACATACAACAGTTGTAACCTTATCACTCATTTAAATCTGCCTAGGCTTCCATTCTTGAGACTTTAATCTATTCAGCTTTATTGCGTCTTCCCCTTAACTATCGACTAGAATCTCCTTTTGTTTCTTCTATTATCAATTATATTATTGACATTATAATTTCGGTTTCATGATGATGATGACGACGACGACGTTGCAGAATGTTAAACCAATTCAAAGAAAGCAGTGCCATTTCAGTCTACAACAATCAGTTTTTGAAGTAGAAATAAACTAATAGCGATGGAATGTAAAGTCTATATAGTTCGCTTTTTGAAATTCCACAGATCCATTACCTTAAAAATAATTGAGAGGTTCAGTCAGTAGAGCACCTGCCTGCTATGCGAAGGGTCTTGGGTTCGATTCCCGGCTGAAGAGTGGGAACTTTTCTCTAGCCAACGTTATTTTCACTGTCTCCCCAGAGTCTGGAAGTATGAATGTGTGTGACCTAACCTAACGCACCGAAAACCCAGACCCAAAACCCAATGTGTACGAGTTAGGATTTGCTACCCCAATGAACTCATTTACGACGCGTAAAAAGCCTCAAGTGTGATAAAGAGGCCTCTGAGCAAAATTAAGCGATCTTTTACCCCCCACTATAGAATGCGACGCTGAAAACTAGGGCAGTTAAAGTGTTCATAAATAATAATTTAAACAAAAGTAAAATCTAAATACTAGAAGAATAATGATAGAATAACCCTAAGAATGCGTTGGGTAATTTCTCAAATTACAAACACAATTCCCTCTTTACGCTAATTATTATCTAGCGATCTTTACAAAGGGAGGACTTTGTGAAACACAAATTCTGATATTATGTGGAGTGTGAACTCTGAGCTTGTAATTTGAAACTATTACGAAACACACCCTTACTGTACAAACAAAAGCAAGCTCGTGAAACCAAATGCCGGTTGCCAGCAGACATTTGTGAAGCCTTTTCCGGTTTTACTTCAAACAGTTAGTGTGGTTTATTGACGAGTGATTGCCAACACGTGCGTCATGAAGTATGGGACACAAAGGCAGTTCTGTTACAGGCCGGCCAATGTGACATATCTGAAACAGCTGCTGCCTGCGCATTCACCCTTTCACTGATGTTATCTGCATTGAAGGTAAAGGTCTTGGCATGCACAAAATGTCACATGTAATGGACAAGTTCCCAGTAAGTAAATGTCGAACAAATAATTACCTACTCCCTCGGTAAAAACCAGTAGCCACTGCTTTGTTTTGTTTCCATAACAACATCAAGGATTTTGGCACGACGAAAGTTGCTACCGAACCACTTATATGAGTCTACACAAAAAAGACCAATTATGTGTGCCATTTTTTCACTTCCTACCCAAATTACGCGATATTTCTTTCCAGTATGAATGAAGATAACACAGCAAGAGAGTCTTAAACTTAGCTTATTGAGCGAGGAATAGTTCCCGCAAACCTCAGCTAGCGTTGGAATTTAAAAAGCTAATCCTTACAGGGTTGTGATGGTCGAGCGGAAGTATTATGTTTTGGTCGCAGTGATGGCCTGACAAATGGAATAATGTTTTCAGTTAAGACTAACCTGTGGGTGGCATGGGTACGAAAAATAGGGTCAGCAAGCTTCATTGTGACGTCTCGCTGTCGTATGGTTCTTTGTACCTACAGCAAATTGTATATAGAAACCATTTAGCATGATTAACAAATAGTAGAAAAAGGACCGCTTTTTATGTGAATAATTCGTAGGGATAACTATACAAGTAAATTATAGGGATAGAGGAAAATCGTGTAATTGCAACGTCAGATCTCCCTCCCATTATCATGAGCTAAGTCTTGTCGATGCTTGGTTTGGATTGCTACTAAAACACAGAACGTAATACCCCAAACGATAAATTAATTTATTTTTGCTGCGTGAACTTCGTGACGGTGTTGAGATGGAAAGCTCGAGGACCAGTAAACTAAGGCCGGCAGGAGCACTACGCAATGTTTAAATGTGCAGAAATAGCTTCACTGGGCTAAGTGATACACAAAGTTCTGGAATAGCGAAATCGTCCAGCCCAGCCCAGCCCAGCTCTGTTTAATGCTCGTTTCCGGCGTGTCCTGGTTTTTCTTCACAACGATCGCCTGCAGTCGTCTGGTTTCCTGCTGCTACTGTTGAAGCAAGTCCATTACTTAATAGCACAAGTCTGCAAGGCAAAATGTCTAGTCATTTTCACGAGCAAAATTCAGCAAAGATAATTTGCTACGTCCATCACATGCGTAAAGGGAGAGTTATAGTTGTTCTGAAAATCATGGTTAAATAATGTAGAAAAATTGGTTTGCTAATTGAAAAATAAAGACGTAGGTAATATTGTTTATGCAGATAGAAGCCTAGTTTTTGGACATTTCCCTAAAACAAAACCTAAACTATAAAATTAAAACAACAAAATGGCCAATCATTACGTTTTCACGGAGAATTCAAATCGATTTGAGTGCTCATTCCGGATTGAATACTGCATGGAAACGCGGATTCAGATCCAACTGAATTCTCTTAGAAGTGGAATCGGATCGCAATTTTGTGGCATGGAAACACCTACTAGGTTCAAATAGATTTGAATCCAAGTGGTGCAATAAAACGCAAAATCAAGCCGTGCTATTTTTCTATAATCTCGCAATATATTGTCAAAAACACTCAAACCTACTTAAAATACACAGAAAACATTTTTTACAGGTTCGCCAACACAAAAGCTTGAATTATTTATGCTTGAGCCTTGTTTATCCATATCGATGTCAATACGGATTGAATTCAACATGGAATCCCGGATTGTATTGAGAATGGGATTGGGATAATCAAATTAGACATCTAAATTAATTTTGTGAAACTGAATTAAGCTAACCAGGCATGTTTTAAGACAATAGCAACTTGGTGCGGTTGATCCATACAAAGGAATTAATTATTGAATATCTCTAATTTTTTATACCCCATACTTTTGCCTGTCGTAATTTCATTATACTTGTTATCGGTGGTTATTTATTAATATAAGTCATTAATGTGATGTTATCGTTATTATTTCTTGCTCTGAGGTGTCTGGGGGTCACGTGCTAGCCTCTGGTTTCCGAGGTCGCGTGTTCAAACCCGGTGGATGCTGATGGATTTTTCGGGCGTGAAAATCTTTAACATGGCTTCCTTCGGAATGAAAGTAAAGTCGATGTTCCCGTTTCGTTGAATTACTGCACGTAGGAGAAATTCAAACCTGATAAGGAGGCCTCTGAGCAAAATTTAGGCTCTTTCACGCCCAATACGGAATGGGACGCTGAGGACCATAGCAGCTAAAGGGCGTCCGTAAATAAATACTCAATTTCAGTTTCGTTTGTGCCGATAGCCATTGTTAACATGCATGAGGAAGTTTGTACGATCGCCATTTCTTTTTTAACGCTAGCAGTTGCATTATTTTATGTAGTTATAAAATAGCGGATATTTAGAGCTATAAAGTATACGGTAATTTGTCAGCTACAAAAAATGTTGGTATAGGAATAGGAAACTATCACTTTGCTAGTAGTATTAACCTGCTAATTAACTCGTGACCTGAAATACTACATTTATATAATTACAAAAATTAAGTTTGTAGTTACAGATTGATCCTTCGAAGTAATTATGATTATCACATTTTTTTTCTTCTCTCTGATCACAAGCATCGTACTATTTTAACACAGTGACATTGACAAGATGGCGGCGCCGTGGCCGAGTGGTTAGACTATTCACCTACCATCTATGCGGCCCGGGTTCGATCCCAGTGGTATTCGTGATGGACAAAGCGGCGTCTGGGCGGGTTTTCTCCCGGTTCTCCGGTTTCCCCCACCGCTCATTGCACCAAGTGCTCCATCTTTCAAATCATCCATTTCGCTTGCATTTCATATCATCCTCTTCCTCACTCTCATACCCGCTTCCAGGTCTTCACTCTGTCCGGTCCATAGGTTCTTCTGCTCCCCGACAGGCGTCTGAGTCTAGGCACTGGCTTGCTTGCAATCAAATAAAGATAAAGAAGAAGAGGCCCGCTGAATAAAAAAGAACATTTTCAGAAAAAGGTGCGCGTGTGTCTGTGAGCAAAACGAAAAGTCGGTTATAAACCAAAGTTGATACTTAAATTTAACATCTTTCAAGGATGCGACACAAAGATTTTGAAGAAAATTCCTCCATGCTAAACTACCATTTACTGCGAATTGTTTCGAAAATTTTGGTTTTAGAAGTGGCTCTAACGATTTTGAATAAAATATCATATGTTTAAAATATTTTCTGGTAAATGAAATGTATATTTTGAATTTTCTGGTTATAGCCCATGTGGTCTTGTTTACTCTTGATCACTTTTGCATAACTGGTAAACAGTAAGAGATTGACCAAATCTTACTATACAAAAAATGTCGATTTCGTTAAAACATAATTTATGTCAAATGATCTTTTCTGTGAAGTAAACCATTTCTGAGATATTCCTTGTTATTTGTCAGAATTTTGCAATACCTACTTGTGGACATTCTCGAATGGGAGTAGTTGTTCATTTGTTTATCTCTTCGTCATGCAAAGAAAACGTTCAAGAGGTCGCGAGTTCGAATCTCGCTTAGGGTAAGTTATCCGGGTAAGGTTTTTTTCCGAGGTTTTTCCCTACCCTGAGAAGACGAATGTCGGGTAACTTAAAGCTCCATGGACCTCGGGCTCATTTGAGCATCATTTCACCCATTTCATTTCATTCATTCGTCCGATATGACACAATGTTGGAGGACGTTAATTAAAAAAAAAAAAAAACAACAACAAACAAAACGTACTTTCAAAGTCATATACGAGCACTCTTAAAACATTTGACTATCGCTCAAAGCCTACTGTATTCCCCTTGCAGCCACAAGAAAATGAGTAGGTAATAAGATAATTTTTCAAATTTTTATGTGTATTAATATGAAGTACATAAAGAAATAAATGCTTAATAATAGTTATTGCAAGAGTAGAGCAACTCTTTAACTTGTATTTTTAGCGTCTATTACGCTAATGATCACATGCAAGACTAAAGATGCACATTTCTATGTTTGTAACCAGAGTAATAAAGCTAGTAACTTTGTTTAAAGTTTCCAAGTATTCCAGCAATGCTCAACTGCGTCTTGCATGTTTATGAGACAATGCACGTCTAAACAATGCACTGGAATTTATGGCACTCCAGAAATAAACGACGAGGGGAGAGCTTTTATGTGGCTAACTGAATATGAAGTAGTCCAGGCCATTGTCATGCCAGGCTGCATGCCTTTTGTACGCTGCAGTGTCCGAGATTGCAACTTTTCTTCTTTTTAGTTGATACAGCTTAATCACAGGATTTGCTTAAAGCGAATAGCTAGGGTGGGATATTAGCTTCTGCATATCATACAGTTCCAGTTGTAATGTTGGTATTATTTTTTATCTTTAATAGAGACATTCGAGAGACGGGGGCTTCACATCTAGAATCAATATAACCAGTGTTTACTAGTTCGGTCCCTATCGATATCCTATTGATATCAACATTTCCTCCCCATTCTATGCAGGCTTTTGTCATAAGGCAAGCACTACAAGCTACAAAATTGTTTGCCTCCTCTTTAGGCATGGTTAAAATGTTGATTATCATGTACATTGTTAAGTATAAATTGTTGTCTAAACAGCTTAAATATAATAATATGCCTAATTTCATCGTTTACAAGTAAAAGAAAATTAAATTAAATTACTTTCAATGACGAACCAGCAAGATTGTTGAGAACTTCCGGTGGGAATTGTTTTCGAGCACCATACATGTTTTTTTCGACTGGTTGGACATACTTCGTTAATTCAAATATATAGTTTTTATTCAATTCAGAATGTAACAGTTTAGAAGATCTCTCACAAATATATTTTGCAGCTTTCTTTTAAGCTTATTACTAAGATGTTTTCAAGATTGCTGCATCCATGGCATGGTTATGCGATTCATGTCTTTCAACATTTCATCTTTCTCGTTAAACATAGCAAAATTTTTAGTTATACCAGAATTTTGTTCCTCCTGACAGTCCCAAGTGTGTACGACATGAGGGGGGGGGGGATGTTGCTGTAATATGCCCAAACGCTATGAGTACGGTAGGCCCAAACGCAATCCATCAACTGTCCAAACGTCATACACTTCAGTTGTTTCGGCCCAAACGCACTGACTTGGTTACCAGAATTTTTACTTTCTCTCCTGGTAAGGAAGTATTGTATTCCACCCAAAAATTCGATGTCAAGATTTCGCCGGAAATATATGTTTTGAGACCCCTGAATAAAAAAAGGCGTTTTTAGAAAAAGGTCCGTGTGTGTGTGTGTGTGTGTGTGTGTGTGTGTGTGTGTGTGTGTGTGTGTGTGTGTGTGTGTGTGTGTGTGTCAGTCTGTAAACATAACTCAAAAACGAAAACTAGGTTAAAAACCAAAATTGGTATTTAAGTTTAATGTCTTTCGAGGATGAGACACGAAGACTTTTAAGAAAATAGCCCCACCCTAAACTACCATTTACATGGGAAATTTTTCAAAAATCTTGATTTTCTTGACAATGGCTCTGATTTTGATTAAAATGACATGTTTAAGATATTTGTATGACAAAATGTATATTTTGAATTTTCTGGCTATAGCCTATGTAGTCCTGTTTACTCTGAATGACTTTTCAATAACTGGTAAACCGTAACAGATAGACAAAATCTTACTATACAAAAATGTAATGTCGCTAAAACACACAATTTATATCTCAATGCTTTTTTTTTTTTTTTTTTTTTTTTTTTTTTTTTTTTTTTTTTTTTTTTTGAGTGAAGCATTTCGGAGATATTCCTTTTTATTTGTGTTAATTTCGCAAAACTTGTAATTTTCCTGAAATGGAACATCGTTGTTCATTTTTTATATGTTAAGGGTGCAAAGACAACGGGATCTCAAAGCTTTAAAAGTTTTGACTATCGCTCAACGTCTACTGAATTCTAATATTCCCCTTGCACATACAAGAAAATAACCAGTAAAATAATTTGTACAAAGGTTTATCCCAACTAACACGAAGAAGAGTTTGCAAGAATGATTAGTACAAGAGTAGAGAAAGTCATGTGAGTGCAACCCATCAGATTTAAGTTGTACATTAGTTTTTCTTCCGTACCAAAGGTACCTATAATCTTGAAATTTGTTTTTCCATTTGCTTCTAGGAAGTATTTCGACTTCCAAGGGATATAAAATAATGCTTGCTGTGGAAAAAGGTTAGGTGCCATTCTTTGGACACGACTTTTACCAATTGTTTTGGTATTCTATAATTTCTTTAATATACATGTTTTAATGTTCTAATCTCTATTTTTCTCTTTTTAGCTCAAGGTTAATGGCAATAATATCAGGAAGCTCATTTTTGAAGTGTTCATTAAACTGATGGACGAATTGTCATCCATTCAAAGTAGAACGTCGTGAGTTTAATCACAGTGACTGTAATAAAATGCGGCTGTAGTAAAGGATGGGGAGGGCCCACGTAAAATAGCCAGTGAGATGGTATGCTTGGATGATGACGTAGTTACATTAGTCCATAATTGAATGGATTTTGATTTTTAAAAAAGAAACAAACAGGAACCACAATAAGACTGATATAAATTGATACATTTATGATATAAATAGCCACCAATACATGTACTTTATTGTTAATTACCTGTATAATATTTAGCTAGCAAAAAACACTTCCAATATTCTAAAACTTTGGCTAAACATCTTTATGCGTTTGAGGTTAAGTTTTTCTCGCCACTTTCATTGCCGTGTAAATTGGTTTAGGATAGTACGGGTACATCCTTGAACGCCGTTAATCACTGTATGTCACCCGTCGTGACAAAGTTGTCATGTTAAGAAAGATAACCATATTTCTTGCAGCTCGTTGTACGTGATGTGTTGCTTATAGCTCGGATATTGACAGCTCTTTGCTAACAAACATTGTACACGTTTGTACCACCACAGGTTTAAGAGGCCTAGCCTAGCAAAAACTGCCTGCAGGAACAAAAGAATTTGTTATACGTAACGATAATATATTTTGTGTCGTCATTTCATGGTGATTCTACTGATATTGTATAAAATGTTATTACTTTCTACACCACTTCAAGCAAAGCCAGCAGTGTTTGGTATCTTGAGGCCTGTTGTAATAGGACTTAGGTTACCATGGTAAACGAATTCTCATTAAAAAGGGTAGTGAGATACTCTAGTTGGCCCTGAACCCGTGCACGTGCATCTACTCCCAAAGCGTTTTTAGAAGCACGAATTAGGGAAAAACAGCAAACCTATCCTGGGCAAAGACAAGCTAGGAAACTAGTTTATATTTATATGAATGTTTATATACACTCATATCTCAGTTTACCTGTAGAAACTATTTATATTGTGACGCCGGCCTCTCGTCCGTCAAACAGACGTTCAAGGTCAAACTACCTCACAACACGGCGTCCCTAGGCAACATGCAGTCCGGCGACAATGGAGCGATCAGAACAAAGACAATGAGTGTGGCAGAAAACAGCTATTCTAGACTGTTCGAGATAAATTTGACTTCGGTTTGTTTACCAGAGGTGTCCAGAAAAGGTATATTTCAAGAAAATTCGCCAACACTTCGTCTCGGCTACATAAGCGAGCGGGCGAGGCAGTGTTAGAGCAGTTTTTCACAGTTGAGTATTGAATTAGTATTGTGTACAGAGATTTTTAGACGTGGCGAATGGCCGAAAGTTGCGCAGTGGTTTATAGTTAAGTTCACTTTTGCATTTATAAGAAATAGGAGTGTCCAGTTACTATCTTTATACGACTTCTGCGCAGTGAACGTCATAAATAGTACATGAATAAGCGCAGTACCCGCTGGTATTATCAGCAGTGTCTTGTTTACTTCAAGGAATGAAACGGAAACGTTACCTTGACTGTCAATTCGCATGACGCCACTCGCGCATATGCTAATAAGGTAATTCGCCACGCCTAAAAACTACCTGTACAATCAGTGTTGGAACAGCCTTTAGTAAGTGAATCATCGGAAGCAGCTGTTAGCGGCACAGAGAGAATAGAACGGCGAGTCTTCAGAACATAAACACATACCCTACCTTGTCCTTCCGTGTTTACTGTGCAAGTGTAGGCCAATCACAAGCGTTAGCTCCCAAAACATTACACGAAAGCGAAAGTGCAACCTTAAAGCAACGTTGTCGACTTCACGTCTGAAGCAGCTGCTCGGATTATTCCTTCACGTCTTTTAAGTGATTAGTTATTTCGTAAAACTGAATGATGTCCCATAATTACTACCGAAGCTACGTCATCTTACAAGTAACAAACTTATCTTGGTACATTCTTGTGGAATTACGCATCCGATTTGCATAGAAAAACATTTATTTTTCTCGAAATTAGCTGATCAAAGAACAATGTCTTTCGACTTTTTTTCTTTTAATACTTCTATGAAGCAGTATTAGAAGGAATGTAATGAACTAATGACTTTCCTTCCACCCTGTATATTCATCTGTAAAAAGGTCTATACGTGCAGGAACGTAGAAGCAAATATGAATGTATTTTGTGATTATAAACCACCGTAGTAATCAGAGTGTTGACAAACTAGAGAAACTTCTTTTAAATTGTAACAAATAACTAAGTATATCGACATAGTTCATATTAAAACATACAGAGAGATCCAAATACATGTGAACAGCTACGCGGTGTATTTCCACTGCGCACGTGGAAATACGATAACAGCAGCTTATGTACACAAGGTCACGAGCATCACTTGTTTTTCTCTGCTCTGCTCACAATCAGTATTGAGTTAACGCGATATCGTGCGACTGCATTACTACCAGTGTGCCTTATTATTTAGTTCTGTACTTAGTGACAAAGTGTTATTGTTCAGCATTTGTTTTCTAGTGCACAGCGTGTATTTATTATGATTTTTTAGAGAATTAACCGACAGGGAGCGTGATTTTGCCTTTTTGCAACAAAACTCTGCAACAGCTCATACAGCCAATATTTCGATGACAACAATTGAAAATGTGTTTCAGGACAGAATTATTAGTAGAGATTTGTGGCACCGTCGGTTCCGCGACCTAACCCCCTGCGATTTCTATCTCTGGGTAACTTAAAGCATGAAGTGTACATGACAAACTCACACACCCTGGAAGAATTAAAACAAAATATTCGTCAGGAAAATGCCAACATTTCTCAACGTGAACTACGGCGAGTGATGGATAGTTTCCTAAAGAGGTGCCAAAAATGTATGGACAACGACTGTGGCCACTTTCAGCATCTGCTATAATTATATTGGTATGTAAAGCATTTAAAAGTAGTTTTAAAAATGCTGTAAGGTTTTATCCGCGCTGTCGGCGACGAGCGCAGAGGACCCGTACAGACAAAACACAGCGTAGCCGGTTCACAGTCTTTTGGATCACTACTGTAATGTTGACTGTTATAACTTTTATCCGAAAATTAATGTTTGTCACACTTATAACAGAAATATTTCACCCTTATGCTCATATATGTTTACAGTTATTCAATATATTAAAACGCCTGTAAGTATTTGGCACTCCCTAGCGTTTTTGTCGCTGGAAACCCTTTCTTGAGAAGAGACCGCTATCTATCCTCTTTAAGATCGACCTCTAAAACTTGAAATCCATGGGAACAGCGAACCGTACTTTCCCTCATGCGTACAAAGGAATAAACCGACGCTAATAGGCTTTCCACAGAATGGAGCATTAACAAATACAGTTGGTTATAGATCATTAATGATTATAATAAGCGCTCTGCTCTGTGTAACTTTCAGAGGGTTCCTAATAAAACTGCCACCTTGTTCGTTTCCTTTTGATCCATGAGAGAGGGGGGGGGGGGGGGTTAACCTTCATGTCAGACTCGACCCGGAGGAGTGTACTTCCGCAGGTAATGGCTTCCGTGTTACCCTTGCCGGCTCCTTCCACTTCCTTTTGCGACCAGTAAACGCACCCACCCACCCTCGCGAGTGTGGTTGTATTCACGAGGCAATTTAGAGCTTCGTTTTGCAGCACTAAGTTTTAATGAGGAAGTAGGAAGAACAGTTGAGGCACGTTCCCCGCATGGCCATCATTTAATCCGTTGTCAACACCTTGTATTCAGACAAATGACTCGGCTTGTGAATTGGTAGACAGTTGTAGCAAAAGTTACGTAAGCTATTGGTCTCCTAACATGCCACAACTGTTTAGTAATTAACGGCTCTTGATAAAGGTTAATATTTTTAAAAGTGTTTCAGACCTAGAAATATCTAGATTGTAATTAGCTTTAATACGCCCAAAAGGGGGTAATTATACACTTAAAGAATAAAGTTCTTTTTTTATTTTTCTGGTGTGTGTATGTGCGTGCGTGCGTGAATTTGAAACAGTTTTCATGCTGATGAAAAGGAAAATTGTTTTAATATCTAGAAAACTGGCTAAGTTATGTATTAATTTCAAAGTTTAATTGCTTAAGACTATCAGTACTAATTTAGTGTTGCGTTTTCTCAAAATTGATTTTTTTTTCCGAAATTCTTTACCTCAATTTACTACGTATCTACCATCTAGATTGTTCGTTTCCTTAGCGCGGTGTTGGAGCTGCTGCTTACCAAGTGGGGGACTCGGGTTCGACTCCCGGTACCGGCGTGGAGATTTTCTCCCGCTGAGATCTGGTCCGGGGTGCACTCAGCCTCGTTAGGTCCCTGAGGGGGCAATTGAGAAGCTGATTGATTGAAACGTAGCGGCCCCTGGTCGACAAGACCACATAACCGGCCGGGAAGAACCGGGTCGCTGACCACGTCCCGCCTACAGTACTGCACCCCACTCATGACGGCTGTGGAGGGCAGAGCTGAGGGACGCAGCGGTCGAGCGGTAGGTCTTGCTCCGAATGGGCTGTTGTGCCATGGGGTTACGTTGCCATCTAGATTAATTACTTGGTATTTAACTCCAACGTCTTTGACGGATCCCACGTGAAGGTGTTTTTTGTCACCCCAGAGACTAACTTTTACATGCAACATTTTTCGAAAAGTTTTATTAATGGCGCAAACGATCTTGATTAAAATGCTTGTTTAAGATACTTTCATACTAAATGAAATTTGTATCTTGAATTTTCTGTAAATGTCCTCCTCACAAGTCCTCTTCCTTCTGGATGACAGTTGCATAACTGGTAAACCTAAGACATAGACAAAATATCACTGCACAACAAATGCAGATAAAATACAGTTTCGTTATGTATATTTGTGAAGTGAACTATTTAGGAGATATTCGTTGTCATCTGCTTAAATTTTCCAATACGTGTACGTTTCTCAAATAGGAAACCGTTTTTCATTTTTTATCCTTTGGCGATGCAAAGAGAATGGATGCCAAAGTCATCGCATAGCCACCAACTTCAAAACATTTGACTATCACACAAAGCCTACTGTATTCTAATATTTCCCTTACACCTACAAGAAAATTAGCATTAAGATAAGTGTTTATCTCGACTAAATGAAGTAGGTAGAGGAATAAGAGCTTGTAAAAATAGTTTGTACAAGAACAGAGAAAGTCATGCGAGTCCCAACATATTTTTATTGCGTTCGAAAACAGTTTGGATAAAACGTTAAACTAAAAAAAAAGACAAAAAACAAGGAAAGAAAGAAAAAGAAACCGCGCTCAACTTTACAAAATATAGAATTATTTGGATTTATATCTGCACAAGTTTACAGATTGGAGATAATATCTTTATGCTGAAAATGTTATTGCTTATAAACCTTCAGAATAGTCGGAATAGTATAAAGGCCCTTTCAATGCAATTATAACAATGTGTGTCTATAATTTGCAGTTGTTAGCGATATCTATAGAGAAATAATGTGCTATTAAAACACATTTGCAAACAATAGGGATGAAACGGGAATACAGTGTTAAAAAGGTACAAATGTTGAGGCTTCGAAGGTGTACATTCTTAAAATGAAGAAAAGCTATGTATATCATTTAAAAACTATTAAAGGTCTGTTCAAATGATCTGAGTTTAAACCGGCGTGAGCCAGTTTACTTTCTGCCTTTGATGTTATTGGTACGAGAGGAACGGATATTTAAAGTAATTCTGTTGTACTTGAATATTGTTAATTAAATTGTTTTGGCAGAAATAAGTACAACAGATTTAATACTGTGTAATTATAGTTTCATTTCCCCTTCTGTTGATTGAAAAATTTGACATATTTGTTGTCAACATTACAAAACGTTTTGTAATTGACATTCATGAAAATCCAATGTTTTACAGTTGCATTCTAACCAGAAAAAGTAATACAATACAATATTCAACACTTATTTTATGGCTATAAGATGTTACATAACTACTTTCCTGCTTGCTTTCCACCAGTTTTACCCAAATGTTATTGTTGTTGTGCGCAATAGGATACTCTTACACAGATCACAAAATTGTTAATGTGGTTATGCAATGCCGGAAACAGAGGACATTTGGTTATTTATGAGTTAAAACCCATGATGCAACGGGTATTGCGTTAATTGGCATGCATGCTATAAAAGAGAGGAAATATTTTACATAATCATTGTTCGCGAGTTTGAGGCAAATCGAATTTCATTTATCTAATTGCACCGACGAACAGCATTGCATTCCAGTTCGGTCGACAAATAAACAAATGTGCCAATGCGACAGTCTCATGTTCTCGCTAACAGTACAACAAATTGTTGAAACCATAGGAGAAAAAAATCTGATGTGTTGCACTCATATGGCTTTCTCTACTCTTGTGCAATTATTCTTGCAGGCACTTACTTCTCTATCTACTTTATGCTAATCGAGATAAACATTTGCAGAAATTATCTTACTGTTAATGTTCCTGTAAGTACAAGGGGAATATGGGAATAGAGTGGACTTTGAGTGGTAGTCAAATGTTTTACGAGACACCTGGTCGCCATGTTATGACTTTGATATTTCATTCTCTTTGCTTGTTCAGGACATGCAAAGTGAATAATTCAGACAAAGAATATCTCGGAAATAGTTCACTTCACAAACAAAAAATGTATTTGACATAAATAGTGTTTTAACGAGATTTAAATTTTTGTGTAGTGAGATTTTGCTTATCTTTTACGGTTTATCAGTTATGCAAAACTCGTCTGGTATAAGGAGAACTTCTGAGGACATTCTTTGAAAATTCCAGATATACATTTCATTTGTCAGGAAAATGCCTTAAACATGTGACGCTTTAATCGTAAAATGTTCCACGTAAAGGGTAGTTTGGGGTGGGAAGATTTTCTCCAAAATCTTAGTGTCGTATCCATGAAAGACACTGAAGTTTATGCTATTCATGGACAAACAGACAGATACATACACTTATACCTGTTGCTAAAAACACCTTTTTTAATTCAGGAAGTCTCAAAACAGGTATTTCCGGTGAAATCTCACTATCAAAATTTTGGGTGGAATACAATACTTCCCCTACTTACGTAGCAGAGAAAGTACAAATTAGTGTTATTGTCTTTGCAGTTAAACTGGCTTGCTTGAAAGAATAGAAATTAAACAAATGCAGTTAAAGATGCCTTATTTAGGCAGATCGAAGAGAACGTGATGCACAACGTATAACTTGAATGGAACGGTAGCTCAGTCGGTAGAGCACCTGCCTGCTATGCAAGAGGTCCGGGTGTGATTCCCGGCTGGAAGGGTGAGACTTTTTTTAGCTAGGATTATTCCCAATCCTTCCTAGAATCTGGAAGTGTGGATGGGAGTGCGAACTTAATGTTAAAGAAAGAAAGAAGCCCAAAGTTCAAAACCACCACTAGGCGAGTGAACACAATTGCTGTTGAGTAATTGTTCTAAGAGGTTAAAAGCCGCCGATATGTCCTTCGATGTTAAAGGTGGCATATAAATGGAATATTAATATTTTAACTACTTTTTCTACCCCTCTTCCACAAACCAGTCTTACAAAAAAGTGTTTCATCTAGTTCTTGTAAATCGAGACAAACGTCTGCTTTTATTACACATTTATTGTAGGTGGAAAGGGATAGAGTGGGATGAAGCGATACTCAAATATTTAAAAAACCGGGCCACTATCTCATGAATTTGAAATTATGATCTTTGTATGACCACAGAAATAAATTAATGACGACTTACGCACTTGTTAATGCAAATCGATAACAATGGATGCTTCGGAAATGGTGATCCTCCCCTGGTATTAAAAATTGTCATGTCCTTTAAGTTTTACGAATATCACTATATTTACAAACCGTAACAGAAATTCACAATAAACATTTTTGAGAAGTCAAAATTAAAATGTGTTGAGATTTAAGTATTGATTATAAACAATTGAACAGCATACACAGCGTGTCTTAAACAGAAAATTCCTGTTTTAAAAATCTGCAGATACTTGTCACATACGAAACTATTTAATCAAAATCGTTAGTCCTTTTGAGAAAACCAAAAATAACAAACTGTAGTTTAGGTGGGAGGGTTTTTCTTAGGAACGTTCGTGTGACTTTCTTGGAAGATGCTGACTTTTCGTTTTTGAGTTGTTTCATGCACACTCACACACAAAGTGCTTTTCTGAATTTGAGGGCCTCAAAACGTATTTTGGGTGGGTTCGATAGCGAATTTTTAGGTGGATTGCAATACTTGCTATATTTACCATAAGTAGGTGATTGAGGACATCAGAAAGTGAACCATCGATCTGGGGTTTTCAGTGAATACCGTCTACGCCTTTTCCTGCGTCCTTCGTCCAGAGCGTATCTAATACAAGCAAAGATCACAAGCTCCTCCTATCTGAATGGCAGCTACATCCTGTAATGTCACACTAGAGCGGGCGTGAATTCTTTAAATCGCCCTAATGACACCACTAAATCTCTCAGCTCAATAAGTTATCAAGGTCATGGACAGACAGCAATTATACTGAACCATGCCGCTAATTTTATTTCTGCAACTTCACTCCGAGGCTCAACTTTTTCCATCTCCCATATACAAATAAGTTTAATACCATCAGTTGACCTACGCTTTGATGTTTTAATCGAATATATTATTTTCTAAATATTTATTTGTAGATAGTTTCCTTTCTAAGCCCTCAAAACTAAATTTAGGGGCTTTGGAAGTCGATCTTCTTATGTTTAGAGAACAAATGGCAACGGTTCGCAAGGTTGACGAGAATAACTGAAGTAATTCATACAATTTATTTAGTTAAATAATTCGCTAAATTGTGATTAACGGTCCTTTACGAGATCTATAGGGTGGAAGTGAAACGATCCGCCAGACTTTAACAGCGAATTTCTCATGTTGTGAATAACAAGAAAGGCTAATACCAAAATGTTGAAAAGTTGATAGTTTCTTAGAAAAAAATATTTGTATCAAAAAAATTTATCATCACCTGGCTGGAAAATTATTGATTGAAGGTGCTTGATTTATCGCTATATTCATAGAAAATTGAATAAACAACTTTTTCCTTCGGCGTATTTCAATAGATTCAACGGTTTTTTGTGTAAATTAAATTTAAAAAGCCCACAATTTATTGCAACAAAAAGGTAACAATATTGTTTATAATATTCTCTGAGTATACATCTTTTTACAATTTATCTCAGGTACTGGTTCAATTTCCAGCTAGTGTTGGAATTGTTCTTTATTAAGGATTATTCCTATACTCCTTAGAGCATGAAAGTGGTGTGAGTGTGGGTTAGTATGAAATTTAATGTTGCAAATTAAAGGTAGTAACAGAAAACCAAAAAAATATCACAATGTGTAAATGAATAAATATCATTGCTGATGGGCAATTGTTCCAAAATGGAAGCTGCTGATATGAAACATAGATGTTAAAAGGAGACTACATTTAGATGTAAAAAATAAAATGTGTAATTGGATTATTTCTGCAAAGATGTATCTCGATTATCATGAAGTAGATAGAAAAATAAGTTTTTTTAAATAAAAAAAGAAGAAAAGAGATATAAATAAAGATTCGTGGGTAGAGAAATGCATGTGATTGTAACATTAGGAGGGGCTTTTAGGTTATGTTGGAATTGTGTTGCACATCAGTACCTACATGTACAAAAGATTCAGTATGCAATTGAAGTTACTTCTGATCCAGAGCAGAACAATGCTGTTATTCTTTTCTTTGTTCATTCTTTTAGTCATCTCGGATGATGAATGAATGACTCAGGCGATATGATGCCCAAATGAGCCCGGGGTCTATAGACCTTAAAATAGCCCGACATTTATCATCTCAGGGTAAGGTAAAACTGTGGGGAAACATCGGGATAACTCGCCCTAACGAGATTCGAACTCGGGACCTCTTGAATGTGAGGCAGACACTCTATCCTCACACCTCAGAGGAGGTCTAATTAATTTTGAAGAAGCTGATAAAATATAAACAAAAATCGTCTTTGGTTCTATCGCTTTTCAACTCTACAGCAATAGTTTTTCCGAGCCCTTTCTCTTTACACGCAATGGTATTCGCCAAGTGCAATAACAGAAATCTCTAGAAACTTGATAAGTTCTGCTGATATGACTGCAAAGTTTGCAGAAGAAGATCACAAGCAGTTCCAGAAGTGTGCCTTCTTCATCTATCTTGGAACTTTCTTAGAAATCGATATGAAAATCACAGTTCCAATATTTATCTGTGCCACTGTTTTTATCCAGACTTAGTTCTTTTTGGGCCTTGAACTTCTGAACACACTATTGTCTCTTTCTATAGAATGCGTTGATACTTCTATTATTAAAGATGTTGCTAGTGTCAGAAGTTGGAGTATCTGCTGTTAATTTACAATTTTCTTCAACACAAAATTTGTCAAACTGATTCAAAACATATTTCCTATTGTATTCAGTGCACTGCGGCTTTCCTCTTCGAATTATTTCATCTATTTCATCATTAAAAAATCTGATGTGTTGCACTCACATGACTTTCTCTACTCTTGTACTAACCATTCTTACAAACTCTTATTCTTATATCTTCTTCGTGTTAGTTAAAATAAACATTTGTACAAATTATCTTATTGCTTATTTCCTTGTAGGTGCAAGGGGAATATTAGAATACAGTAGGCTTTGTGCGATAGTTAAATCTTCTAAAGCTTTGAGATTCCGTTCTCTTTGCACACTTAACATATAAAAAAATGAACAACGATGACCCATTTCACGAAAGTTCTGTTTTCCGAACCTCACACACATAACAAGGAATATCTCCGAAATGGTTCACCCTACAAGAAAATTTATTGAGACATAAATTGTGTATTTTAGCAAGATCTACATTTTTTGTGTAGTATGATTTGGTCTATCTCTAACAGTTTACCAGTTATGCAAAAGTCGTCCAGATTAAATAGGACTACAGGGGCTATAACCAGAAAATTCAAGATATGCATTTCATTTGTCATAAAAATATCTCAAACATATGACATATTAATCTAAATCGTTAGAGCCATTTTCAAGAAAATCAAAATTTTCGAAAAATGTTCCATGTAAAGGGTAGTTTAGGGTGGGGCTAGTTTCTTCAAAATCTTTGTGTCGCATCCTTCAATGACAATAAACTTAAATACCAACTTTGGTTTTTAGCCGACTTTTCGTTTTTGAGTTATGCTGTCCACAGACTGACAGACTGACACACAGACACACACACGGACCTTTTTCTAAAAATGATTTTTTTTTATTCAGGGGACCTCAAAACATGTATTTCCGGTGAAATCTCGACATCGAATTTTTGGGTGGAATAAAATACTTCTACTTACCAGTAGAGAAAGTAAAAAGCGAGTATCAGCCATATTCGACATTTGAGTAGCGGCTTTGCTGCGTCAAATTACGTCAGCTGTTGCGCATCTGTAGCACACTGCAGCTAGATTCTATAACCTGATTATAACATAAGAAAAGCAAAGGAGGTGATTACTAAAATTCATAGGAGGTGAAATGTGATAATTTTTTCGCGAATGAAGGCTGTTATTGGTTGAAATTTTAAATTGTTATGCACACGATTGTTTGTTTTCAACCAACTCACATCACGTTCAAGAGGTCGCGAGTTCGAATCTCGCTTAGGGTAAGTTATCCGGGTAAGGCTTTTTTCCGAGGTTTTCCCTACCCTGAGAAGACGAATGTCGGATAACTTACCTAATTTCAACAAAACACCTGCTAAAAAGCTCCATGGACCTCGGGCTCATTTGAGCATCATTTCACTCATTTCATTTTATTCATTCGTCCGATATGACACAATGTTGGAGGACGTTAATTTAAAAAAATACCAACTCACATATGAGTGGAAAAATCTGGGAACTTCAGACCGTCGAAAGATATTTATCTGAACTATTTCGCAACTAAAATATGAAGTTAAATACTATATCACAAACATTTGATCAGTAAATGTTAAATTCTATAAAAATAACCTAAAATTGCATTACGATTACTGCTGAGAGAAACTAAATTACAGAATCACATGTATTTCGACTTTGTCTTGTTAAAACAGTTGTCTGTTAAATTGTTTTTCAGCTGTTCATGCGAATACAGTTGGCGGCACTGACGAAACAAAAGAATGAGCAGATAGTAAATGGTGTTTGACAAATTAACATTTCTATTTATGAAATAGTGAATGAAAGTTTAAGCCCTCTTCGCAGGCGCGTTTATTTATGTCTCCAACTACTCTTATTGTAAAAAACAGGCCGTATAAATCGTTTTAGTCTTTTAAAATTGCAATTAGAAAGTCTGTCGGGACGAGCAGCTTTTCAACGGTGAAAGAATTCTCCAAATTGGTTTAGTGCTGTCCAAAATTGCACCCTCCACCCCCCTCCCCCACACACATGCACACATATACACACAGCTGTTCTCTATGTAATATTAGTATAGATATATAAAATATTTGAGGAGTGTGTAACTATTATAATTATTTAAATTTAATTTAAAGAAACAACCCCTAATGTAAGATCATCGTGCATGAAAGAAGCTGAAACCATTACTTCTGCCTTATGATAGCTTTTCACTGAAAGTAGGCATTGGATCGTGATCCTTCCTTCGAACCCCGCCTAATACAACGGTGAACTTTACTGCTTAAGAGGCAACGCCCTGATGGATTTTGTGTTATGCCAATTTAACAGGAATACATTGCACGATGTAAGCAAAGTGACCGTGAAATACCTAACCTCCTCCCACTCGTATTACATAAGCCTTCAGAAAGCTAACTGCAGTGTAAACTTGATTGCCTTTGCGGTCTAGAGGTCCGGGCAGCAATCCCTGGTTGCATTTTCCACTAATTTTGTACTATAGGGAGTTTTATTAGGGTTTTTGCTGCATTATTGTGCATGTTTATATATTTCAGGCAGTTTTATTTCATATTTATGCACTATTAAATACACCTTGCGTATTTTGCCATTTGTTTTCCCTCTACTACGCAGAAGTAGAGGAAGTATTCCACCCAAAAATTCGATGTCATCGACATTTCACCGGAAATACGTTTTGAGGCCTCCTTGAATTCAAAAAGAAAAGCATTTTTAAGAAAAGGTCCGTGTGTGTGCGTCTGTCTGTCAGTCTGAACAGTATACCTCAAAAACGACAAGCTGGTTAAAAACGAAATTTGGTACTTAAGTTTAATGTATTTTAAGAATGCGACACGAAGATTTTGAAGAAAATTCCGCCACCCTTTGCATGCAAAGTTTTTCAAAAATTTTGGTTTTCTCAAAAATGACTAACAATTTTGATTAAAATGCCTTATGTTTGAGACATTTTTATGGCAAATGAAATATATATTTTGAATTTCCTGGCTATAGCTTATGTAGTCCTGTTTACTCTTGATGACATTTGAATAACTAATAAACAGTAAGAGATAGGCCAAATCTTACTATAAAAAATGTAGATCTCATTAAAATACACAGTTTATGTCCAAATGAATTTTTTTGTGGACTGAACCGTTTCGGAGATATTCATTTTTTTATACCTTAACCGCGCAAACAGAACGGAATCTCAAAGCTTTAAAAGATTTGACTATTGCTCAAAGCCTACTGTATTTCCATATTCCCCTTGTACCTGTAAGGAATTAAACAAGATAATTCCTGCAAACTTTTATCTCAACTAACACGAAGAAGATATAGGAATAAGAGCTTGTAAGAATGGTTAGTACAAGAGTAGAGAAAGTCATGTGACTGCAACACATCAGATCGTTTTGTTTTAAAGAGCAAAGGAACATTTCCGTTCTTTACATTTCATTCCTTAGTAAATTACTTTGCTTGGTTCTTAGCAATGCCACATTAAAATTACACTTGACAAAAAACACTTTCTTCTTCTGGTAAGCTTGCCCAGTCACCAGTAGTAAGTTGTACTTAAGTAGCAGACGGCCTCTATCAAAGTTGTGGAACTTCTTTCGGATGCAGAAGTTGCAGGCAAACTTTAGTACATAAAGTGAAATTTTGGATTCCTACCGG
This sequence comes from Tenodera sinensis, assembly GCA_030765045.1. Classification (NCBI taxonomy): domain Eukaryota; kingdom Metazoa; phylum Arthropoda; class Insecta; order Mantodea; family Mantidae; genus Tenodera; species Tenodera sinensis. Next base: position 69,681,526 of record CM060973.1, read on the forward strand.
GTGCCATAACTTGCTTAGAAAAATCTAGAGTTAACTTATTGGAGCAGAGAGATTTAGTGAAAAAGTGGCAAGTAACTTAGAAAATGTGAATGGGAATTTGGGGAAGGTTGTAGCGAACAAACTAATGCTCTTTTTGAATAAAAATACAGTGTTTGCTACATTGTGTTCAATTGCAGATGTACTGTCGGGTGGGAACTTTTCTCTAGGAGAATTACCAGGAGACTTGGAGGCATGTGACAGTTTACTTCAAGTATGCTCCCCAGTATCAGTGCAAATGGAAAAGGAGCTGTTCAATGTACAAGGCCTTGTTAGCACATAATCGGCAGTCATTTTCCTTTGGAAATCTACAAATGGTGTTTATTATGCATTGCAATTCAGAACTGACGAACTGAACACTTCCCGCAAAATAAATCAGTTGCTTATACAATGTCCTTTTTTCTGTAACTGCAATAATAAACTCGTTCTTTGTTTAATTTGATTATTTTATACTGTGTAATTTTGAATTTCTCTTAAACTGATATTAAAATAAAATTTTTCAGTTTTAAGGGGATTTTATAAATTTTATAGGGCATTTTGAAGTGCATTTGTCAACATGTTATAGGTCATTAAAATCCTAACCCTACTGATGAGTAAAGCCACAATTGTTAGTCACCTTACCGTGTGCATGGGACTGTTTCGTGCAGTGCTGATGGCTGATTGAACACACTCACGGCACAACCGACACTCCTACACACGATGCGGTACTAAAAATTGTGGCTTTATTGATGAGCAACTGTTTCCTGATGCAACGGAAGCTTGCCAATTTGCAGGATACACAGAAGACTATTTCCGTAAACGTACCGTTACGCCTGTTGCAGGGCGACAGTATCCCTATTACGGGCATAGTATATAACAACGTCTCGAGGTGTGTATATCGCAGTAAATAAGTAGAGGGAGATTAGACAGTGGAAGCGACCGGTACAATGAGGAGAGTGGAGTGGCATGTGTCCTTTAATCGAGCCAGATAACCCAACTTTATCCGAGTGGTACCGAAGTCTCGCGTAGCTCTCGTTGGCAAGTTTTCGTTGCGTCACATCTAACTAAATGTCTACGAGCTTGCCCAGCAAGGATTAAACAGGACTCCTACGTAATTCATATCTTCAATGTTACCTCTAATTGGACAGAATCTTCAGATTAAAATATTAAAACAAATTTTTAATGGAATATTAACAATTACACCATTAAAAAGTAACAAGTTTTGACGAGTATTGCGACAGGCGGTTTCCATTGTTACGAGTTCTTTCGTAAGGGCATTGTTAAACTTGTAGAACGATGGGAGAAAACATATGCAAAGAAATGGGGAGTATTTCGAAAAGTGGAGAAAGTCAGTAGAATAAGACGATGTATTTGATTTGTCTAAAAGGACTTTTAAAAGTTGTTGCTCGCAACTTGCAATATGATCCTCGTATTTTCAATTGTTGAAGACTTGATGTTGAAAATTGTTAACAATTAGCAGTTTAACTCTGATGAATTGAACAGGACACCAAAGTATTTCCGTTTCAAGTGATTAATTTCAGTTATAAACTAAATTCCAATTCCAAATGAGGTTAGCCGGAAAACTAAAGCAACTAACGGGAAACCTGACAATCCTATTGCTCAGTGGTCCAAAGACAATTGATTAGAGAACTACTAACAGGTAGGTGAGGAGACAGACGCCCAGCATTGGTGGCTTTCTTAGGAAAGTGGAGGGGGCATCTGCCGTAGCTCAGGCGCTAAAGTCTGCTTGTCAAGTGGTGGTACCGGTATTGATTCCCGTTTGGGGCAAATTCACCCACTGAGGTTTCTCTGCAGTTTCCTTCACCCCAAAAACTTAAGCTAAGGAAGTTCATCTTGAATTAAATTAAATAATTGCTTTAAATACTGAAAATGCAAGCTTTATTAATAGAAATATTTGGCACCGTTTCTGCCATATGTTTAGGACTGTTAAATTATTCTATAAACGCACAGATTTGGCTAAAATCAGAAATTTAATGACATGAAATAATATTTGGAGAGTTGCAAATTATTTTACAGGAAGCAATGCTTATTTTGATAGTACACTCTCTCTCTCTCTCTCTCTCTCTCTCTCTCTCTCTCTCTCTCGTGAAAGAAGTGAGCCACTTTTGGCTGCCTAGATTAAAGCTTCTTTTAAAAATGGCATTTTGTGGTATTTTTGCTTGTAATTTCGCCAGTTCCTGAACATCAACATTGGCCAGGGAATTATTGTGTGCAAAATCAGACTATACGTGATGTATTGATTGTTTTTAAGGAATAATTCCGGCTAACTTATTAAAGTAATATAAACAGAGTTATAAATAAAGCTGTGCAATTGAAATTGCCCAGTTGTTAAAAAAATGGACTCATTTTCACTTACACCAAATAAAATAAATTGTTGGAAAATACTATTTACAAATGTTTAGCTCATTAATTTATGACCAATTCAGTATCTAATATCGGGAATTGAAACTACTCACAGCAATTTTATCATTTTCATTTTGGAAAACTATATACACTCATCAAATAGCATATTTAAATAGAAAACATAAGAGGTAGGTATATTTCGCTGCTAAAAGTTCTGTCTGAATAGAGGACGCGAAATAATCCAGTTACACTAATTTAATAAATAAACGCTTATTTCATTTATTTTACTCTTATTTACTAAACAGTCAAAATTAATACAAGTTAAATTCTCTTGCAACTAAAATTATGTTAATATTTTTGTAAAATTAGGAATTTGTAAAAAATTATTTTCAACTACATAAAAACCTTAAAGCTTGGGACTAATATTTACAAATGTAAGTCGCGATTGGGGTACATGAGATTTCCTTGTGGTCTACCAGTAAAATGCGAATCAGTTGGAGAATTTAAGGACATGCCGGCATGTTGCCATGGTAACTCAATAGTTAAGAGCAACTGGCGTAGAGCAGAAGATCCGTGGTTCAAATCCTGGCTGTGGCATTGAATTTCACTTCTGACTCTACCTTTCAAAGTTCACTTACAAGCAGTTTGTGTGTTAGAACAATAAATTATCATTGATTGGCATTATTGGAGATTATTTTATGTTACATTGCCAAAGTCTCCATGTGATGTGTGATGATTAGAGACCAGGTGTTAGGCACTTAAGAAGTACACAGTAGGCAGGCAAAAAGGCACTTAAAAATGCGAAAATAGGCCAGCAACAAGCAAAATAGGCACTAAAACCATGAAACTGGGTGTTAAAATCTTTGCAGCTACTTGCAAAAATGGACAATAGATAAAGGAAAATGAGCACTGTTTGGAGTTCTCTTGTTACCAGTTGAAATACGACGTTTAAATCATGCAGTATTTAATCAAATTTACGTACCTGATACGTGTAGGTCAATACGCAAATCACATAATGTTAATACACAATAGCGAGACCTAACCAAAATGCTGTATGAACAGACGTAATCGCGTTGCACAATAGCCCATCCGGGCCCAGACCTACCGGCCGACCATGCGTCCCCCACCTCTGTCAACCTCACGCGTCATAAGTTGGGTGCAGTACTGGAGGTTGGACATGGTCAGCGCCTCGCTCCCTCCCGGGATCTTCTCGACCAGGGGTAGCTTACTTTTCAATGAAGTAGCTCCTTAATTGGCCCCTGAGGTACCTAACTAGGCTGAGTGCACCCCGGACCAGACCTCCCAGCGGGAAAAAATTCCATGCCGGTACCGGGGATCGAACACGGGTCCCCCGTGCCAGAGGCAGGCGCGCTGTGATATGAACAGTACCTGCTAATTTCATTAATAACTTTTAAATCACAATAACTTTTGCCAGTCATTAACAAACACTCATTTAATTACACATAATGACAAGATACTTTTTCAAATTTTCCACTTTTAAGTTATGTGTTCTATTTTGCCTATCATGTGGTCTCTAGTGATGTCTTTTAAAATGTAAGAAATACTAAATGTAGCTGTTACAATTTTACTTCATGAAATAAATTAAAAGCAAAAGCTACATTTTATAAACTTTAATTATTATGAGTAAAAGTTATTAAACAGTAATTAGATTATTTTTACTAAATTACTTCATATTCCTGGAAAAAAATGCAAAATATATATTCTTGAAGGTTGTGTAATATACTTAACATGTGTTTGTAATATTATTTACAAAATGTGTAATGTTTGTGGTGTGTTTTCAGCACGGATAGTGGATGGGACAACCCTTTCCGGCCAGATGGTGACCTGAGCCGGGAAGCTGATGAGATCGTGGAGATGATCAAGGGTGGTAAACCCATAACCCCAACTCCAGGCAGCACGGCCCCAAAGCTACCATCAGTAGGAGAAGAAACGGAGCAACGCAGTGGGGCATCCTCACCAGTGGCAGCGCCTGTCACTACGACAGATTCTGTTGCCAAGGCTGTGGCTCCACCCATGTCCCAGTCCTCGCCTCACAATAAAGTCGGGGCCAATGGTAATGCACCATGTTCCAATGAAAAAGCACCAGCAGCTGCTGCTCCAGGAGCTGTCGAGGTTCAAAGGGGCACTGTCGTACCTCCCAGTGATGCATCTCAAGTGGAGCATGTTGTCCTCAAGAAGAAACCCAAGTGCAAGTGTTGCGTGATCCAGTAGGCCACACACCTACACACACACACACAAACACACTCTCACTACCATCCAGTCTCCATTGTCACGTGCCTATATTGTGTTGTGCACTTGGCTTCAAAATGTTGTTTGTAATATATTTTATATTCTTCATTTACATTGTTGCCCGCCAACTTAACCCCTTTATGTTATACTCAATATCTGCTGCTGCTTCTGTTATGACACGGTAAAGGGCATTTACTTATTTGCTTTGTTTAAGTAAAAAAAAGCATTTGTAATAATCAGTGTTTTAATTAATCATTGTAGAGAGTGTGTTTGCTTGTGTAACCATAAAGCGTTCAGATCAAAGAAGAAAGAATGAAAAAAAAAAAGACTGGTTTTGGAGTGCTAGTGCTATTTTAAGTTTGTGTAAGGTTTTGACAAAATCAGGACCAATTAACTTGAGCATGTACAATAATAATTATATTTGTCTGTGCAGTGCATCCTCTTTGCTTGTGCTTCAAAAGGACACACTTGCATCCTGTACAGACCCATGCTTTGTTGCAAAGACTGGATTCCGTTTAATATATATATGAATCAAGGAGACGGATATTGTTAAAAAAAATTAAATAATTTTTGTAGGGGAAAATATTTTAAAAATATAAGAAAGAAAATGCAGGGAACCAATGTGCACATTACAAAAAAGATAAAAATAAAGATAATTTTTTGTTGTTGCAAAACCCTTGTGCTGCAGTTTGACTCTCCATATCTGCATAATAACAAAATGTTTAGTGCAGCTGCACTGCTGTGGTGCTTTGTTGCGTAGTTCACTTCAATTGGACTGTAGCAGAACCATGCAGGTTATGGCATGCCACAGAAACGACCAAGCAGGGAAGAAGAGACAGTATATCATCAAAACAGGAAGCTTTCAAGAAAACAGACAATCAAACATGGCCATAGTTGATTTGTTTTGTAATTGATATTTTGTTGCTGGAGCTTTTCCAACTGTGTCTTACTATTTCAGTGGCTTGTACGCAAATGGGCAGCATACATATGAGTTGATCAAATTTGTTGCGACCTTGCCATGAGCCAGTTTGAATCATTGATATCGTTATTTAAGAGCAAGTTTCCAGTAAGCAACTATCTGTTAATTCTGAGGAATTCTTTAAACAGTGATAGTTTTGAAGGAGAGTAAAGTGAGAGAAAATTTAGATTTTGTCTCCAGACATGGGCAGTTTGCACATAATGGTGTGTAGCAATAAATTTGCATTTTGTGGACCTAATTGTTCTACTGGTAGACAAACTAAAATTTGTGAACCCCAAATTTGTTTTTATCTATTTATAACAAATCCTTGAATTTAGAACTTATGCTGAAGACTATGTTAAGAGGCTATGTTCAATATCACCATTACTAAGTTTCCATGGTGGATTCAATATGCATCGAGTTCTCTTAATGGATTGATACAAGGTTCAACCACTGGGTCCAATTCACTCATTTTGTAGGATTGTATTTTAATCGGTTGCATGGAAACACGGACTGATTTGAATCTGCCAAAGATGCTAACTTTTACTGTACTCGTAACACCTAACTCGTAACACTTCATTTAGTTTTCTTGGTGAAAAGGATGTAATAAAAGAAAATAACAAAGCCACTTTTATTATTTCTATAATCTCAGAATATATTCTTCTCAAAAATATTCACTAACATCAAAATCTTGCTAAAATAGGCAGAAAACATAATTTTACAGGTTTGTTAACATAAACCAAGTGACCAACATAAAAGCTTGAATTATATCTGTTTGAGCCTTTCATATCCAAAGCGATCTCATTTCCAAATTGAATTCAACATGGAAATGACAGAAGTGGGAATGTACTCAGTACATATTGAATTCGCCATGAAAACATAGTACATGTTTCATATAAACATGAAGTAAAAAAGTTGACAAAACCTCTCAAATTACCAGTAATTCTAGTCATATCTGTGGAAGTTATGACTTAGCTTTTGATTTCGTGACAATGGTCTGGTGGTTGCTTATGTTCTGATTAGATATCGAACGTCAGCCCTTTTGTTACTATGAGGGAGATTGCAGTAGGTTGTGTATGTACACAAATTAAAATTTATCTGTACCGTCTATATTACATAGGGGTTATAAAAATTATTACAGTCAAGTTTAATGATAAGAAATTAAAAATTTAAATAGAAAATGTCATAGAGTTATACAGAATCTTAAGTTATTGGGGTCCTGTACTACCAGATCTTCGAGGCTTCTTATAAAATAGAATCCCTGTTTGTTTGAAATGAATTTGTGCGCATTTATGGCACTGAACATTTTACACATTCCAAATTTCATGTCATTGCAAAATTATTACTCTTCGCAAGATGAAAAGTTTTTTTAAATAGTTGCAACTTCACGAAGTTGGCAGATATGGTAATGGTCCACTGTAACTTCAAAACAAAGACATTATTGTTCAGGAACTACCCATTTGGTTGCAGTCTCCTGAAGACATTTTTTTTTCTGCTACCCCAAAGGTGCTGGACTGGCAGTGATGTCAATGATTTAAACTGACTCTTGGGAAGTTCCATATAAATTTGATTGCTTGACATGTTGTGAACAAAGTTACAGTTGTGTGATCATTCCGCTGCAGCTGCACTGCCATTAAGTAGCGTTGTTTTCTACTGTACAACATCTGAAATAAAATAGTGTAGGCTATGCAGTTGTAGTGATTCATATAACTAAAAGTAACTTTTTTCACATCAGTATTTCTATACATTCGCCTTTCTGTACTTTAAATTAACAAAGTAACTCTTTGGAAGTTAATTTGTGTAAGACTTTATTTGATTAACTCTTCTATTTTATAGCTGATGTTAAAATATGAGAGATAGTGAAATATTCTTCCACAAGAACCATGGCTGATTAATGTTCCAAGCTAGCCTTCCCAATCCTTACCTCTTTGTATGTGTACAGTGATGATGTACGGTCTTCTTGAGGAATTGGGTTAGACAACAACTAACTATTGTTCTGATATTAAATATCCAATTGATGTTGGAAATGCTTCATGTGTCATTATAGATCCTTATTCATTGTGGTTTTTTTACCTTGATGTTGTCACATCTTACCTTAATCCTGAACATAAGAAACAAGGAATGCGCTCAAGTTCAAACAAAGAAAAATTCAGTAGTGGGTCGTTTACACGTCACCAAATGAAACGTAATAATTTATTTTTGCTAAAACTCCACAGCTGATTAATAGGTGTCTGCTAGAAAATAATTATGCAGGACTATAATTTAATTATGAACGATCGCTGCATGTAACAACATACAATAAATAGGCAACCCTTGTATGACAAATAGTTTATAGGATAATAGCAGAAACTCTCCTAAAATAGCTATTTATAAATCAAGTACACAAAATAAGACTATGAATTAAGCATTTTGGACAAGACATAAGTCAAGACCAAAATATGGGCGAGTCTGCTAAAGCTTTTGCATATGTGGTGCATACAGTAGTTTTTAGTAAAAGCTCTCTAAATATATAAAATAATGCACTAGAAATACTGAGCGAGTCAAAAAATTCCTAACTGGCTGTGCTGTGTTTAGCCTGTCCATGTCCCTGGCACTCGTCATCTGCTGCTATCACAGAAAGGTGCAGATGAAACCAGACAAGATTTGTAAAACTACTTTTAGAGGCTTTACTTACCAACTTTATGGAAGGAGATTGTTATTGGAACTCTGAGAAACAAGTTATTGTTCATAAAGTACCCCTTCATGACAAAAAAAATGGTTTATTTTGCGCCATTAGCAGAGAGAGTTATAGGATCAATTGTTTTCGAGTCAACAGTTCACACTTATGCATACATGAATACAGTTTTGACCCGTGCCCCTTTTTTTTCGCAAGAGAATTAACAGACAGTGTGATTTTGCCTTTTTTCAACAAGACTTTCCAGCAACTCATACTGCCAATCTTTCAATGAGAACAATTGAAAGTGTGTTTGATGACAGAATTATTAGTAGAGATCTGTGGCCCCCTCAGTCCCTGACCTAATGCCCTTTGATTTTTATCTCTGGGGTAATAAAGTGTGCAAGACAAATCTGCACACCCTGGATGAATTAAAACAAAATATCCACCAGGAAATTGCCAGCATCTCTCAACGTGAACTACGGCAATGACAGATTGTTTCCTAAAGAGGCGCAATAAATGTATGTAAGGACAATAATGGTGGCAGTTTCAGCATCTCCTTTCATAAAGGTGGTAGGTAAAGCCTTTAAAAGTAGTGTTAAAAATATTGTATGGTTTCATCCGTGCCTTTTTATGACAGTGGCAGCTGGCAACAAGCGCCAAGAACGTGGACAGGCAAAACACAGTGCAGCCTATTCAGAACTTTTTGGCTCTCTCAGTATAAAAGTTATTTGTTAACATATTCTCACAGCAGCGTGAATATTACGCTATGAACTATACCAATACTTCCTATAGGGTGTTTATCATAACAATAAAAGATACAGATATAGATGGCAGTGCTGATGCTGAGCGCTCATATTTAAACAACAAGCTCGTGGCTGAAAATGTGGGTGAAAATCCTGAGGAAATTTCAATGCGAACCAGAAACCTTGAATCAAAGCTGCTGCCAGAAAATCTCCACTGCAGTGTGAGAAGGAATATATTGCTTTTAAAGACTGTGCAAGGTAAGCAGTATTTCTCTTATGAACAAATGCTGGTAAAGTTTACGATTAACATAAAAAGCAATTTTGGCTTACATTTCTTATTTTATGATAAAGTAGTTTAAAATCCTGTTAAAGCTGGTATGAGTCGTTATTGCCATCTGGATTTTGTTTATTATGCCACTAAAGTATTATTTTTTGGCATGTTAACAATCTGACAAACAACTGTTTTAAAGTGCATGTATTAAAATGTAATTTGGTTGCCAGTAGACAGGACACAGGTTTAACAATTCCCCCTGTTCTATTCTTCATTTGTCTACCATCCAAGAAGCTTCTACTTTAACAGCACTGTATCACTTTAAAGTCTGACCATCTCTAGTACAAGTTGAAGGAAGAAAACAGGAGATGGCACCAAGTGTCACAAAATGGTGTGCGTGATCAAAACACCCAATTTTAAAGAGTGAGTGAGTGATTAGGGATTAAGGGCCCGTCGACAGCTAGGTCATTAGAGCCCCCAATTTTAAAGAAAATGTAAATGTTCTTTATCTAAGAAATAATACAATATTGCAATTTGAAAACCTTGTTTAAACAGTGTGTGTGTGTGTATATAAACAGCTACCTTAGGCAAACACTTAATGAGTTGCTTTTTAAATCTCAAGTAAATGTTTTCATGACTTTCACATATCCCTCCAATTTATGAAATTACTCAAAAAAAATTTTTTATATCCCCTAGTGCCTACTTAAAGCATGCTGGAGAAGTATTGCATTCCCCCAAAAATTTGATGTTGAGATTTCAATGGAAATATATGTTTCTCTTGAATAAAAAAACAAAAGAAGTTTAGAAAAATATCCATCTATGTATGTCTGTGAACAACAACTACAAAACGTCAGCTCAGTTAAATATGAAACTTCATGTCTAAGTTCAGTGTTTTCAAAGAATGTGACAAAGATTTCAAAGAAAATAACTACTCTTTACCAGGAAACTTTTTGGCTAGTTTTTTTAAACGATCTTAACGAGTTTGATTAAAATACATGTTTAAAACATTTGCATGACTAACAGAATATGCCATGCATTTTCTGGAAATTCCTATGAAATCCTTTTTACTCTGTATGAGTTTTGTATAAGTTTGTTTAACTATTAAACCATAAGAAACAACGAAACTGAACTGTACAAAAAATCTAGATCTCTTTAAAAGACAATTTAATAAAAATAACTTTTTTGTTGCATCAGTTATTTTTGAGATGTTCTTTGTTACTTGTAGTTTTTAAGTGCTGTGACCATCCAGTTAGTTCTCCTAATGTCATTGACAGAGTAAGGAATTTCAGTGAGTATAACATATTGGTCCATGTTTTAAAAAATTGATTATAACTTGAGCCTCCTGTATCTGCAAACATTTATCTGATCAACATGAAGTAGCAGAAAATACAGTTTTGCAAGAGTTGTTTTAGAGGCTATATAAAAGTTAATAATATTGAGTGAAGGAAGTCTTGTGATTAGATGTTTCATGCTGAATTATTCCTTTTATCCTTGAAACAGTAATTCTCCTAAATCCCATTATATTCATTAAAATTGAAGATTCCCTGTGTTCGTGAAAATGGGAATGGAATGAAAGATTGATGGATATTATATTTAAAATCTCCTTTATCCCTGTGAATAATTTGAGAGTTTTAGAAATGTTGTATGGCCTGTAGGTGCTGAAGGAAATATGCAAACGTCAGGCAGTTTTTGCTTGGCAAGTAATGAAAATTTAAGAATGAACTTTCACTTTGGTCCCATAGGCAATTACATAAAGGCACCTAAATTTACACACTAAAGTGGTTGCATAATCCTCTGACATCAATACTCAGTGAAATAGAAACATATGTAGCAAATATCCAGATTTGCTACCACTGAACTACCAATTTAAATATATAGAATGGTATATAGTCTGTAAACTTTCTTTATCTGATTACCCTCATCTTGTATACGTCTTACGCCCCCAGGACTTAAAAGCCAGTGCCTAGGGTCAGACACCTGTTGAGGAGCAGAGGAACCTATGGATCGGACAGAGTGAAGACCTGGAAGTGGATGGTCAGCCAAACACCAGGTTGATAGTGAGGAAGAGAAGGATATGAAATGCAGTGGCATAGCATGAAATAAAAATGTGGGAACGCTATAATTCAGAAACTGATTTTCACATTAACGATAAAGGCGACAGACATTATATTAAAGCGATTTCCCATTATCTTCCAAATTATATGATATTGATCAATAAATCAATATTATTATTTTAGTGATAAGTGCAAATTGAAGCAAAATTGCAAAAAAATGGGAAATTCCAGCAATTTTGAATATAAGAATTAGTTCTCAGCGCAAGATGTTTAACAAATCTAATGTTTCATGTATCTAACTCATTGTTATGACAGTATCTACACTTACTACACTTCACAAACAAGTGCTACAAAGAACAGTGCTTTTTAATTATTTAAATCGTTTGGTAGGTTTCTGAGACTTTTTGGAGGTACTCACTCATTCACTCACCAACCTTAGTATAAGTACAGTTGAACCTGATTTAGATTTATACGTATATCAAGGGGGAGAGGGAAGATTACTTTTAACTCAGAATTACTTACAAATGAGATTTTGAAAATGTATCATACTTTTTTTTTAGAAAAAAGCAATACAGTACAAAGAAAACATTGTTTTGAATTGGATCTTGCTTTAAAGAAATCAGTTAATTTGGCTTGTTTCACTTTTCTTGTATTAAGTGCATACATCTCATTTTATTACTGTACGTAGAAGTCAGAAGCAATTTCAGTTTTGGTTTTGTGTGGATTAAGTTTCATCTCTCATAAATTTTTCTTTCTGATCTACTGTATAACATTTTCTGTTTCTGTTCTCCATGGCTGATTTAAAGCAATTGAGACCTGAAAGACAAACAGCTGTTCAACAGTAAACACCAGATACCAAATATTTTTATTTTTACTTCTTGTTTGTTGCAAACATATTTGTCTTTTGTTTCCTCAGCTGAGAGCCGCCCGCTCAGCTTGTGTCTTTCACAACAAAGATAAGGAAAATACTCCTTGAGTTTCTTTTAAGATAGCATATGCCATAGGCTCATTATAATTACGTAAAACTCAGTTGTATTTCACTGAAATTTAATACGTATAACAACGAATTATGTAAAAATGCATTACAGATAAATAAGGTTCTATTAACATGTTTTTAAAGTACATTTTGTTGTGTCCTACAAAACTTTTCTTATAAATACAAATTGCTTATAACTGGGTCATGCATAAAGCATATTCAGCTGTAATTTTTTATTGTATCATTTGCAAGGTACCTATAATTTGTATGCTATTTGGGGACTGTGTCCATAGAAACAACTGAAGTTGTTTGTAACACATTGGACCTCTTTACTAATTTTTGCTAAGGTTCACTCCCATACTCATACTTATATACTCTGCAGAAGTTAGAAAATGGCTCTAATTAAAGACAAGTTCTCCTGAACCAGCTGGGAATTAAAACAGGATCCCTAAATTGGGAAGCTAAATGCTCATCACTCATTCACAGAGTCAGTACTACCCACACACTTTGTCTTTAGCTTTTAGATGGCATTGTCACAAAGACAATGACAGGAATTTTAATGTTTTTAACTCATACTTTAAATTAATCATAAAAGGACATGAGTTGCAGTCTCCAAAGTTGTTTTTCCCTGATAGTCAACAGTTAAAGTAGAAGACTAAACTCTGGCTCCTTCTTTTACTATTTACAGGAGTTTCCGATGTCGATGCTGTGTCTGCTTCAGGCATTCAGTGCTTAAATTACTGTTTGAGTTGGTTAAACACAAAATAAACTGGTATAATGCAAGAGAACAGCAACAAAAATAACATGCAATGCAGTCCACAAGTGGTGACACTGGAGTACGGACATTGATGCTCAGTTGTTATTTTGGCAAAGCACAGGCCTTCTTGACTCGGACTGTTCATAGCACTGGATTTCAGGGCTCAAAGTAAAGTATGTGAGTAGTGTGTAGATTTTCATGCCTATAGGTATCTCTTCTTAAACTTTTAGTAGTGTATGAATATTTCTGTGTAGCTGTATATTTATTTAACTACTTCCCCCATGAGAAGGGTGCCTCAAGGACAAAGTATACAAAAACAAAATTATGTAAGATGGATATATACAGAGGTGGTATAAAACATGAGTAATAAGTCAAAGAAAATAACAGAATTAATAACAATAATAGTTCAAAGAAAGTCTAAGATGAATATATGCACATGTAAGCTAATTAAATTAAACATATATAAAAATACAAACAAGAAAGGTGGCAAACATTCTAAAACTTATACAAACGATTTCTCAAAATGGCTATGGAGCCCTGTATTGCTAGGATGGTAATATTGTGTAGATGTCTCTTGTCCAGCCCTAGGGAAGTCCACAGTTGAACTAGGTGTTTCGGAACTGTGCGTCGAGCGTCAGTCATTATTCCATATACAGAGATGTTGTTGGGCTGGTATTTCTCCATGTAGTACGGTACTGTGGGTTCATATATAGCCTTTTGTTCTTTGTCCAACATATAAGAAGAAACTGTGGTGTATTATGAGAAAATTGATCCATATCTTTGTACATAGAAACAACTGAAGTTGTTTGTAACACAGTGGACCTTTATATTAATTTTCACTAAGAAATATACATTCATTTCCATTGTTTTGGGCAATGAGGGCAATAACAAACCAGTTAGAGAATGACAGGATAATCATGAATTTTTGGGTTGAAAGAAAAGGACATTAAAATAAATTGGATGTTTTGGTAACCCTATACCTATTCATGATCAGGCAGATGTGTTGAATAATGATAATTCTGCATTGAGTACTTACCTGAAAATGGGCTACAGCATCAGTCTGTAATACTGTCTTGTCATAAGATTTTCATTAATGAATTCCACTCTTAGACTTGTTCATTTTATTCTCTGCACACGGATGCTGAGAATCTTAGATAAGCTTTCCAGTAGTTTTTACTGAGCAGGATGCTCAGGCAATAACGTCTGTGGCCTGCATTCAGGAGGTCATGAGTTCGATTTCTGCAGCCAATCTTCCTGAAGTTGTTGTTTTTTTTTTTTTTTTTTAATTTTTTCCTGGGTCACTCAGGCAAGTGCTGGGAAAGAGTTCATCCCCCAAATCATTCCCTTTCATTTCATTCTCTCTTTGTCCTGTCTTTCTAGGCTGCAAGTGTCAGCAGGTTTGCCGGTAGGATGCGCTGCGGTGGAGCTTGCACTCTGAATATACTGTGTTCGGCTGAGAGGAGGCACTCCAGTTGGCTAGTCACCTGCTAGGGGTACTGATTGATCAGCTGTACCTGGTTAGGTGGGGCACTGTCTGCAGTAACCTGGAACTCAGTCAGGCTGAAGCTGCTTGCATCTGTTAAGAGACCCACCATAGTAGTTCTGCCTGTGATGCATTCTGGCCACCTGTAGGGGTACTCTCATATCATCCTTCCTCCTGGGGTCTGATGCAGAGTGAGCTATCGGGTGACATACCGGAATCCCTTCCATCACAGACAAGACAAGTAGTTATTGCCATTATTTTCTTTTAAGAAAAAGGTCATAGTTTTATATACTTACATCCTGTAGGTCCATATGAAGGAAACTAACTTGATATAACAAGATCCAGCACTAAGAATTTAATACCAGGCAGTAATATAGTGCAATTGATTTATGGTCGGGCCACGGACTGCATCTGTGCATGGCCCGACAATAAAACAACCACATTATACTAGGCAATACCAGGCATTAACTGGCAACCCTGTTTGTTCCCCTTAAGAATTACGCTTTTGCTATTATCCTCATAAACATTTTAGGAATATATCACAAAACTTGTACTCAGTCACAAATATTATTGTTGAATGCCCATCATTAACTTTTAAATTTAAGTTGGTAGCCATCTTTCTGTCAGGTGTTAAAAAATTTCCATCATTCACACTTCCAGATTTGATTGTAAACTCTGTCCAGCAGGAGAATGAATATATCACTCCACACTCGTGTGAGATCGCAATAGCAGAACGCCCACATGGACAGAATACTGAATTTCAACATGACGTATAATGTGTGTTTTTCACCACAAGGTACATTTATTTATTCATGTTACATAAAATGCATACAAAAACAGTTAATACTTGATTTGAACAAACAGCAAAATATTATTGATGAAGCCTCCTAGTAAATAAATGCAGAGTTGTATAAAGAATTATGCTTGCTACATTCAGAGGTATCTAAATAACCCATTACTGAATTTTGGTGTATTTGTTTGAATATTAGAGTGTTCCTTTTAAAGTCTAAAACCAGATTAATAGAACTTGAAATTACCTAGAAGATGCACTAATTTCTCGCTTAGACATAATGCTTTAGTACATTTAGCTTTTTAAACAGTTTTTAAATCATCGATGTTTGAGTATAGAAAGGACATTTTTAAATAGCTACATCAGTACTCGTGAGGAATATTAATAACTGCACAAAAATATTGAAATTGTTACAATAATACAGTAATTCCAATCAACAAACTAGTAGAAAACAGTATTCCAAATATCAAGAAGCTATAAATCCAGTAGTAATGAATTTTTAATTCACATTGCACAGCTGAAATTTTCCAGTCCGTGTATCCAGAATTATACTTCCTTACTCCATCTTCACCTTTATATTTATTATTAGTTATAATTGAATCCATTTTTGCTAATGTGTTTTCATAGCATAATACAGTTTTTTAAAAAAAATTGTCAATTAAACACTGTGATAAACTGTAAACCATTAAGGCCAAAATTATATGTTCTGCTACTAGAGAAAGACTTATGTATATTCTCTCTCTCATCTGAGAGAGAGGGGACATGATGCCAACACCTCTGAAGATGTTCTCCACAAACAGGAATGAAGCATTACATAACGGCACTTTAATCTGTAGAGCACAGCAAAACAGTCCAATTTTAGGAGATAAAGGTTATGGACAATGGCCATGAAAGCTTATGCACGAATTTAAGCATTCCCTAAAGCAAATAATCATATCAATATCATCAGATTGGAGAGCAAGCAGTTCAGTCAGTAATTCTATCATTTGTGTCATCAAAAACATGAGGTATGTAGCAAGTTTCATGGACCTCTCCAGGACAGCCTCATGTCATCTAGTTTTTCCTGGGTTAGAAGAGCAAACCCTTCATACCGAATGACTGGCAGTTTTCAGCCACTTTATGTGTGTATACAAGTGTCCCAAAAAAAACTCTCAGAAAATTATTAGTATGTTATGAGGGATGATATACTGATCAGTTTTCAAGAAGGAACCCCTGTCTGGAAATGCACAATTTGGATGCTGGAGAGGGTCGAAGAGTGAGATAGGTGTGTGTTCATATTTCATCAATAAATCTAGCATGAGTAACACATCAAGCTGTCTGCATTACAAACGGGCTTTGAACTGTTTACCTCCTATGTCACTGTAGAACCTGTATCGGCTGTGCTGAGCCTCATGCACATGACCCAATATGTGTGGTTGTCTTTGAAGATTTTCAACATTTCCTTGGGCTCGGGCAATAAGGTCCTCTGCTGACATTACAGGAGTATCATACAACATACTTTCTATAAAGCTCAACAGAAAATAATCGAGAGGTGTCAGATATGGTGACTGTGCTAGCCATGAAACTGATTCATGTCTACCAATCCTTTGATTTGGATGTGCAACGTTGAGGTGATTCTACACATTTACACCAAAGTGTGCTGGAGCTTGCGTTAGCCATTGATGCAGCTGCGTACTGATACCTGTTGCAGTGCTATTAAAATGTTACTGTACTGGAAACTACACAAGTAACACAGTAGGACGTGCACCAAGGACTCTATGAAGGAATGTAGCACATCGCAGGAATGTTATTAGGCTCAGGTCATTCATCCACAGTACACAGATGGCTAAAGAGTTACATACCTTCTGTATTAAGACACCAAAACGAAACTTAACAAATTGTTACAACTGCTCATTCTCAACTTCGACGCTCTCCAACACCCAAACTGTGCATTTCTGGACATGAGTTCCTTCTTATAAACTGATTAGTTTGCCACACTGTGCAACATACTTAGTGTTAACAGTGTATTTTGGGACACCTTGGTCCACGAGAGCTGCCAGTTATAATTGGATTATTGCTGCTTTCAAGGAGTAAACAAACCATAGGTTAACATACAAGCTGTTAGAGGTCTAAGTGCAGATATTTGTATTGATAATTAAGGGTAGTGTAATGAACAATGTTACATCAATATTTAATTCATTTGTGGCCTTATAATTTTACTTGTTAAATATAGTGTGTTTTCAGGTTGGTTACTACCCCCAAGTAGGAATGGCACACACAGGCCGTATGTGTTTATTTTATTCAAGAGTGTGGAGTGGGAGATGTAACACAGGGTGGACAGGCTATGCGCTAACAAATGTTTTATTGAAGCTGAATTTGAATGCTTCTTCAGGCTCAATGACCACACTATCTAGGCCAGCAGGAGATATAAACACTTGGAAGCAAAATGGATAGTCTATACTGTCAGGCATTGTTCATTTTGCAGCACAGTTATGACCACAAAAACATCCAGTAATAAACTGTGTGATTGGTTTGCAGTAAAACTGTTAGACGAAGAAGGAAAATAACAAACATACCAAAATGGATACATATTAAGGTACCCTTTATTAAAATATCTGTATCTATACCAGTAACAGCCTGTATGATAATAATGTTGTTGGTATTTTAAGGGCACCAGGGCAGCTCACTGATTTTGTTTGCAGCTCTCATGCTGAGGCTCCAAGGTTCAATTCCCAGCTTTGGGGTGCCAAATTTAAGTCTGTCCTACCTAAAATTTCACCTGTGACTAACTTATCCGAAGTATTCCCAAGGCCAAATAAAGTTTGGAGTCCACAGTAAAAGCTGCAATTCCTCTCATTCTGCTACCATCCTCACCATTTCTATATCATCAGAGGTAACGGAACCTGCCCTCTGGGTGCCTCCACCTCGGAAATGGGTCCAGTCATTGTGTGGTATACTGAAATTATCCGTGAAGATCATGGACCACATGGAGAGTATTAGAAACAATGATTCTAAGCATGGGCGTCGCGAAGGGGGGACAAGGGAGGGCCGCGGCCCCCCCTTGGAAATTAATGAACTTAATGTGCTTACTATTAAACTATTATTTTAATTTTTAGGCAAAGAACAATTTCTATTTAGCGCAAATTTATATGGTTATCCGCAACAAATACTATAACTTTTGACAACAAAATAATTAATTAATATTATCTGATTGCAAAATTCTAACATTTGCCCCCCCCCCCTGGAAAAAAGTCTGCCGACGTTCATGATTCTAAGGTATTAAAATAATAATTGTGATACAAAACAAAAATATAAACAAAGGAGCAACTTTGCCATTTTCTCATAAAATAAAATTGGAGTAAAACAGGACAATTGAACCTGCTAACTTGAATGTCGCTGCATGGATGTGTGGCATTTCTTAGTGAGAATACTTGCAGGCTAAGGTTAAAATCATTTTGAATTGGGTATTTTGTCTTTATTAGTGAATGTTACTTCATGTGAATTTACATCATTTGCCAAACTTAAATAATAATTTTGCACCATTTTCTAGAAAATTAAATGTTTTTACAAACAGTGTACCTTTTTTCGATACTACCTAACTCACATTAGCAAAACCTGATAATATCTTCTAAAACACTAAGATAAACAATTCTGTGGAGCAGTTTCTTTTTTTAGTTTTAAAAATCAATATTTATGATTATGTTTGAACTAATGCATTGAAGAGATTCTTTTGAACCAAAGCTATAACATTTTTATGTGCAAATCTAGAAGGTTAATCAAAATTTTCCTCCACACAATTTATCATCACTGCACAGGAAACTTGACCAAAAAGTTTGAATGCAATTGACTGATTGAAACTGATTTTTCGGTAATTAACACGCTTGGAAAAAATTTCAAACTTTCAATATCAATGAAAAGTTGTATTTTTAATGCTGATTTCAAGTTTCATTAGATTATTTTAAAAGCGTAAGTTATAGATTTGTAACCATGCTTTCTCATCTCAGTACACCCTTATATATATTTTCACTACTTTGTTATTAGTGATTGTCTATTTCACAATATTCACCCACACAATACAGGGTAATTTCAAAGGATTGTCAAAGGACTACTGAATTTGTTTACATACGGGCAAATATATGGCACGTATTGGAATTCCTTTTTTAGTTGAGTAATATAGCAGTAGAATGAAGATGCAAGAGAGAGAAAAAAGATCAATGAACTGACTTAGTGACTGACTAATGATTGTGAGTTTAACCAAGATTGTACCTATATCAGTTGCAAATTTGCTGCCAAGAAGAAAAACAGGGAAGACAAAAGGTATATATTTTTTATATTTTGTTTGTTAATGATGTCAACTATCAGAATAATATCAGAGCTGCTGGTGTGCTGGGATTTAATTCCGCAAGAGTTCTTTAACATGCCATAAATCTACTGTCATGGAGCTGATGCTTTTAAGCACACTTAAAAATCATTGGTCTGGCCCCAGCCTAACCAACTGAATCACCCGGACCAACAACAAGAGGTACAACTTCACAAAATATCTGCTTTCAGAAGTATTTAATCTAGGTACTGCATTTAACCTCCAAGGTTGACTTCCTTATTCAAAAGGAAGATCATGAAGACGTGTAGTAATATAAGGTGTTTATATGAACAGCAGCCTGTGAGAAACCAAAGTTAATCAACCTCTTCACCTTTATACGTACAACTGTTTGCCAAACTTCCACTGTCTTCCATTCAGTATGGATGAAATAGTTTCTCTAAATTTCTTATGGAGTTGAAGTGTGGGGTTTCACTGCAGCCCTAAAGCTATTAGGACTTGCATGTTTCTAATTTTATGGTGTCATCAAGGTTTGAGGATGCTACCCATTCCATCCAGAATGTTCAGGCCCACGTTTTACTTGCTCTTCTTACGGTTTTCCTTTGAGGTTATAATTTATGATTTGAGTTGGTACTCTCTCTTTGCCCATTCTTTTAATATGCATTTTCCAGTTTTCTTTATATTTTTCCAGCTTATCAGTTAAGTTATAAATACAGTACAGTCCCACTAATAGGAACTAATTGGGACTGAACCATGTTCGGATTAGGTGGATTTTCATCAAATTCTACAAGATATTGACCTTAAACATTTATGTGCTAAGCATTAAAGTAGGAAATTAGTACAGTATGCTGTAATTTATTTTGCAACTACGTTCTGACTCTCAAAAGCCAATTATCATTTTCTTTTCTTCTTAGTGTAAAAAAATTGCATTCAAATTTTGTTATGCACATTGTTAGCATGTCTAGGTCTTCCGTTTTTTAGTTTTTGTGTATAAGATAGTCGATAAATTCACATTGGCAATGGTAACTTAGTGGTTGTAACAGCTGGACAGCAACTGGTAGATATGTGGTTCAAATCTCGGTCATGGCATTGAATTTTTCAGTCTCACTCTACCCTTTCTAACCTGTTTCTTTGTTCATATCATATACTATTTTAAATTCTTAATTAACACTCAAAATGTTAATATGAATAACCCTAGTTGAGGAATGGGAATTCCACTTGGACTGAAGACAATACATTCGATACTATTTGTAGATGATCAGGTAATAATTGCACAATGTCGTGAATATGATCTGCATTTGAAGCAGGGGTGTGGGGGTGGGTGGGTGCATGTGGGTGTGTGGGCGTGCTGTGTATGTGGGTATGAGTGTGTGTGTAAGAACATAGGGGGGACACCTCAATCCATCGTGACCCCAACATAGATCTTTTGTGGGCTACCATTTCCCTAGGGGGAAGGGATGAAGCAAAGTCAGACTGTAGGCTTGTCAAAGAGTGGGGCTAGTGAAACCCAAAGAAGCACCAAAGTCCCTAACGGTTACACATATTGATACCTAGCACAACCAAAGTGTTACTCACAACCAGGGAGAGGGCGACGCACTCTTGTGGCCCAAGTGGCAACTTCCAGTAGGGGCCAGGGAAGGTTTTCCAGAGCGTAAGCATCTGTGATATCTGTCCGCATCTGTACTATCTGTCCACATCTGCTGGAATTTATGCACTACCAACCAAACCTGAAATATGACAAGGGAGGAAAACGAGAAATGAAGGGAAAGTAATCCATGCAGAAGACAATCCACCCCAGCATTTGCCTAGTAACAAGGGGAAACCACAGCAAAACCTAAGTCAGAGTGGTTGGTCGATGAGAATTGAACCCTGGATCTTCCAAACGTGAGCGATGCATCTGGCCATGGTGCCACTTTGCTTGGTTTTGAAGCAGGTAGATTGAAAATAGACCGCCCCCGTAGCACTGTTGGTAGCGTGCTTGCCTCTGGTGCGGAGGACCTGGGTTCGATCCCTGGTACCAGCATGGGGATTTTATCCCTTCCTGGAGGTCTGGCACGGGGTGTACTCAGCTTCGTTAGGTCCCAGGGAGACCAATTGAGGAGCTACTTGATGTAGAAGTAGTGGCCCCAGGTCTAGAAGACCGCATAACTGGCCGGGAGGGCTCGGGGCGCTGACCACGTTCCACCCTCCAGTACTGCACCTCATCAGTGACACCTGTAGTGGGCAGAGGTGGGGGACGCAGTAGGCCTTGGCCCTTTGTGGGCTGTCGTGCTGGGGTTTAGTAGTTTTAGATTAAAAATTAATATGAACAGAACTGAATATTTGGCAATAGGTAGAAAAGGGTGAAATATTAAATTAGCTCATGGAATAATTAAATCAGTGAAAGAATTTAAATACTTTGCATGTTTGCAAACTGTAAAGCAGATGTAAATTACAGCATGTTGTAGGATTGAGGAGCAATAATGATGCTTAGTAGCTTATTATGGAGTAGGACAATTACAATGGGAACAAAAAAATGATTATTGGGGTCATAATAAAAAGCATACTGGCATATGGGGCAGAAGGATCAAGTCTGTTGCAGGGCCCAAAAAGTAAGACACAGGCAGTTGAAATAGATGGAATAAGGCTAGGGCTAGAGTATCCAGGTTAAAGAAGAAAAGGAAAGAAGATATTAGAAGGATAATGGATATGAAAGAATTAATAACTGAAAGAATTCCAAACCAAAATATTCAGCAGTATGTGAAAGATGAATGAGGAAAGATGGCCAAACGTCCTATTATAAAGGTCCCTGGCAGGCAGAAGAAAATTCCTAGAACGTCCTGGAAGTCCAAAATATTGCAGATGATGGATGAGTGGGAATTGGCTGAAAGAGACTGGAATGAAGGGCATAGGAGGAGAAGGGGGAGAAGGAATAAAAGGTAACCACTATCTATCTAGTTGGCGTTACAACCCATTGTAGGTTTTGGCCTCCTTCACAATTCTCCTCCATTCATCTCAATCCTGTGCTTTGCCCTTCCAGCCTCTTATTCCCATTTTTTTCATGTCCTGATCCACATCCTGTAGCCACCTCATTCTCGGTCTTCCCCTCCTTCTCATGCCTGTTATGTCATAATGCAGTAAAAGTTTAGGAACTCTTCCATCTTCCATCTTTTCAATGTGCCCTAACCACCTCAATCTCAGCAACTTTATGTGAAAAATGGAAACGTTCTCAAAAGTAAAATCAAAGCAATTAACACTCTGTGTTGAAAATATAAGAAAAAGGATGTAAATCCAAATCAGTGTACCAATACAGGTGCAAGCTGATGAATAGGTGCTCTGTGGTTTCAAATATTACCATGAGTGTCCTCCTTGGCTAGGTTTCTTCCAGATTTTCCTCTGCCCTCATAACTGTCAAATGAAAGTCTCCTTTTTTTTAAAGGTGCTCTTTCGCTGCTGTGGTTCTCAACATCCCAAACATCAAGAAAGTGTCCTAAACTTAGACTTGGTACTTTTCCTTCCCAAAAAGTAACATTTCATATATTGTCAGTATAAATCTCCTGTGATATCGCCTTGTATAGTAAGAACAAATATTAAAAATCAATAAAAAGATCATTATAGATTTAAATATTCAATAGTAACTCACAGAGTATATACACGTCATAGTTTCAGAATCAACACAACAACATAACCTCATTTACCATACATATACTGCAGGAGCATGCTTTCAAAAGCTGTTACCGACTTGTCAGCAAAGTGGCAATGGAGACTTAAAAACTGTCATACAACTATCCACCTATTTTTGAAATATCAAAGTTCTTGTATACATTGGAAAAACAAACAAAAAGTCTTAATCCAATAGATGGTACCTTTCGGGCTTGAGGCCATGGTCCAGTCGATGAATTATCTGATGTTTCACCCAAGACTGTGTTGGGCATCTTCAGAGAGTGACTCCTGGCTGGTTAGCAACTAGAGGGCGATTGATGGAGTGCCTGTTGTGAGAGGGAGAGCCTCTCATCTCCTATTGGTTGTCTGTATACCAATCACTACTATGTGGCTGTTGGAACTGCCACATGATTGATTCTGTTAGCGTTCTGGGGCTTCTGTTTTGTATTGTCTAGCACCGGGACCCAGGCTGTGTGTATATGTGTTGTTTCTTCTGTTCTATTAAAATTGTTTTTATGTTTATGGATCTCAATGGCTTCTCGGTACAGCCATGCATGGTAGTATGCTGTTTGTCCAAAACTTCAGTCTCATCAAATTTGATGTCATGGCCTGTTAAAAGTGCATGCTTGGCTAATGCTGATTTCTCCACATTCCTAGCCAGCAGTTGCTTTTGTGTTCCTTTAAGCGAGTTTTTATACTGTATTTGGTACTACCAACATGAACTGTTGGTACATGGTATCCGATAAATCCCCTGTGTCAGCAGCAGGTCCCGTCTGTCCTTTGCCAATCTCAGATGTTGCTTTAGTTCCTACTAGGTTTAAAGATTGTTTTTGCAATAGCTCTTTCCAGAAGTTTGCCAATGTGGTCAGTGACTCCCTTGATATAAGGCAAGAATGCCTTGTGCTGTTGTCCTGTCATCACGGTGCAAGTTGCTCGTTGTTTTTCTTGGATGAGAAGCTCAAGTTATTTCTTTCATCCCATATCCGTTGGCCTGTAGTACCTAGTGCAGGTGTTTGAGTTCCTGGTTCAAAGCGTCTGGTTCATAGATATGCTTTGCGCGTTCTATTAATGCCTTTATTATGCAGAATTGTAATCTGGCCACATGGAAACAAAGAACTAGGAAAATTCCTGCACCACCTTAACAGCATCAACAAAAACATACAGTTCACTATGGAGGAAGAGTAAGAGCAAAGCATTCCCTTTTTAGACGCTCCATAACCAGAAAACCCATTTTAACACTAGGGTATACAGTCTACAGGAAACCAACCCACACAGACCAATATCTGCATAAATGTTCCAATCACCATCCCTGGCAGAAGAGAGGCATAATAAAGACATTAACAAAACATGCATATTAAAACAATCTTTAAACCCAGTAGGAAACTAAAGCAACATCTGAAATCAGCAAAGGACAGGCGGGACCCGTTACTGACACAGGGGATTTATCGGATACCATGTAGCTGTGGCCAAGTTTATGTTGGCACTACCAAGCACAGTATAAAAATATATG
This sequence comes from Tenodera sinensis, assembly GCA_030765045.1. NCBI lineage: Eukaryota > Metazoa > Arthropoda > Insecta > Mantodea > Mantidae > Tenodera > Tenodera sinensis. The sequence goes on from CM060973.1 coordinate 69,706,292, forward strand.
TACTTAGGCTTTCACGGCTGGTGTCTTGACTATTAGAAATGTTTAGTTCTTCCAGGCTTGTAGGCCGTGGTCTAGAAGGCATGGTAGATACCAACATTTCGCTAAGTACTGCGCTTGGCATCATCAGGGTAACATGATCCTCCGTCTGCACTGGTCAGAGTTTGAATGTCAGAGTTTCCTCTATGTAAATTGCCATCTCACTTTCCAACAAGGATTTGTGGTCACATAGACATCATAGATGAAGATTGCATGTGTTAATATATACAGACCTTTTGCCCTTATAGCAGTATTAACCATTAACACTGAAATACGTGATCTCACAACATTTCAATCTCTGTACAGCACAGACTTCATGTCAACTGATTAGTTGGCATATAGAGAGGAAAGTGGTGGGGGAACAGCTGTGCTTAGAAATACTGCAGTGCAGGGCAAACAACTCTCTGTAATCAATCCATCTGATCATCCATCCAAACAAATTTCTCTGTGTGATGTGTAACTTTCAACCAGATTTTAATGGGTGACTAAATTATGAAAATTGCAAAACTTACATTTTTAGTTTTTTGTGCAGTCTCACTAATTGCAATTTCCTTCTTAATTTTATGTGTATCTTATCAATGTAGGTAAAAAATTTATATTTTAGACTTGTTTTTAAAAATCTGATGTGTTGCACTCACATGGCTTACTCTATTCTTGTACAAACTATTCTTTCAAATGCTTATTCCTCTATCTACTTCATGTTAATGGAGAGAAATATTTGTACAGACAAACACACACACCCACCCACACACAGACATTTTTCTAAAAATGCTTTTTTTAGCTTCAGGGGGTCCCAAAACATACATTTCTGGCAAAAACTTGAGATTAAATTTTGGGTGGAGTGCAATACACCCATTGCTTTGCTGGACAGTCAGAGCTAAATTTTCAGAAAAACATGTTAGTCATATGATTTAGGAATCTATCTTCCATAAAATGAACATGGCCATTATAAAACAGATAATTTAATTTTCAATGAAGCTTGTCACATATGGGAATGTGTCCATTTAAGTAATATACGGGATTTTTAAAAATGTGTCCGATATTGCAACAAGAGTTGGGATTGGTCAAAACTGAAAAAAATGTTCCTACAAACATATGTCCGGAAACAAATACTAGTTGAGATATGAGCTACTTTAGGAAAATGCACAATGTATACACATTTTCATAGGTTTAGCATACATCAATGTCTTTAAATGTTCCCATAGCCAGAAACCCAATGGATTGAGGTCTGGTGAACAGGAAGGCCATGCTACCGGACCTACTCGACCAATCAATCGTCCATTAAATGTTTGGTTTAAGTATTTTCATATGATGCATACAAAATGGGGTGGTGCCCCATCATGCATAAACCACATACATCATCTTTCCATAAGCACAACTCCTCCAAAAGCATAGGTAACTCATTGCACAGGAATCGATGATACACAGCACCTGTTAATCTGTTCGGTAAAATTTACGGTCCTAGAGTCTCACCCACAATTCCTGCTCACACATTGGAACTAAAGCAATTCTTATACTTAAACAAAGCATTTAATGGATGATGGATTGGTCGAGGAGGTCCAGCAGCATGGCCTACACATTAGCCAGACCTCAATCCATTGGATTTCTGGCTATGGTAAATTTAAAGACGTTGGTGTATGCCAAACCCATAAAAAATGTGGATACTTCGTACATTTTCATAAAATGGCTCATATCTCAACACATGTTTGTTTTTAGACATATGTTTATAGGAGCATTTATTATAGTTTTGCCCAACCCCAACTCCTGTTGCAATATGGAACGTTTTTTTAAAATATCTTGTATATAGTAGAGAAGGTAAAAATGGTACTGCATTAATCATTTAGTACTGTGAGTTCCACATTGTTTCTCATGCACGCTCACGTGCACACGCACACATACACACACACACACACAAGAAAATGTTTACTTCCACACATTTTAGAGTAGAGTGGTCCATATTTTAGTGGAAGGTTTGTTCTACAAATTGGAGGGTACTACTGTTAAATATGTCAGTTTCTGTGTGGTTTCTTTCTCTACAAATATGTACAAGTTTATTTTCTACAAGTTGTTTTGCTTTGAACAACTTTTATCTGCGAATGAGATTTTCTGACATAAATGACCTGTTTTCTCAGAAACTAATGAAGATAGCTAAAATGAACTGCAGGATAGAAAAAAAAAAACTTTAAGTGCTATGAATGTGCTTTAGTGTTAATAAGATAGTTGGTTAATTTAAAAAAAAATAATTGCAAATAAATTTTAATCAAAAGATGGGATGATAAAGTAATAATCTTATCTTTCTTAATAAACAAAGTTATTGGATTAAAGTAAACCAGTGAGTTATAAGGTATGCATATACATACTGTAAAAATCTCAGTTTATATGTTATATAATTTTTAAAAAATGATTTGTGAATTTAGTGGATTAAGCATTGGTGAGATAGGGTATAATTTCACCTTAATCAATTTCTATTGAAGCTCGCAAATTCTTGCATAAGGATCATACTCAATTTTGAGTGTTTGGTTGCTTGGGAAAATTAGAATGTTGAGAGGTAGAACTGGAACTTAAAAATTCAATGCCACAACTGGGATTTGAACCACAGACCTTCCGCTTACCGTGTGGCTGCTCTAACCACTGAGCTATTGTAACAAACTGCCAGAATGACATTAAATTCTCAAACCAGTTTGAATTTTTAAGTTCCAGTTCCACCTCTCAAACTTTGCCCACACACGGCTTGTGTGTTTAAAAACACCAACAGTAAGTTTGTTGGCATAAATAAATAATAATTAGAATGTTGAATTTGTTCATGTGACATCATTGCAGACAGTGGCACTTTGATCTACTGTGTTTGGCCGCCTGACTTAAATGTCTGACATTTTTAAGGAAGGTAATATTAAGAATCTGTGAATTATGAAAGTTTTATTCTTCACTACTGCTGTTTTCATCATTTGATATGATTTATTAATGTTTCAAATAACTAACATAATTTGCACTTACCTTGATGTGAGGATCAGTTTAATGTGGGTTTTAGAAAGGCTGTGATCAGTAACTTTTACAATGAGTAGATGTGGCTTCCATGCCTTTCTCTCCAAATTCTGCTGTAAAAGTATTGCCTCATAAAACTGATCAGATCCAAGCATGAGTGAGTAGAAATAGATGTAATATGTCTTGAAGAAGTAACTTGGACTTTCATGAGTGGAGGTAGAGGTAGAGTTAGAGTAGGTATGGGGGGATTCCACACTGAGCCCAAGCTGGCTGTTGTATTTCAGACCTCTGAGAGGAATGAATGGAATGGGAGTGTACTATGGGCATGAAGGAACCCAGGTGAGCAGCAGCCAACATGAGGGTTCCTAACATGTGCTGGAGATTCATCTTGATACCAGGGTCGTAAAGCTGTCACCAGCTGCATGGATTTCAACTGTGGTTCCCCCTCCTTCCCTCCCTGGAATTGCGATTTAATTCACAATTACCAAATATAATTGATGTTTAGTCACTATATATTTATTAATATTTGTTGATTTATATTGGTTCTCTGTCAATAGCTTCATTCATTATTTGGGATATGTTTCAAAGATGGGATTGCTTTCACTCTCAACCAATTGCTGACTGATGCTGGATGGTGGTTCTTTGTTACTTATGGTCAATGAGCTACTAGAATGACACCAGCAGTATAATGACCAACAATAGAGCATCAATTGACAATTGGTTGAGGATAAAAGCAATTCTGTTTGAAGCATGTCCAAAATCAAATGCTGTACAGTGTGGGTAATATGGATCCATTCAATTCTTAGAAGTGATAGAATATTTTTCCCCTTTTGTGCAAAGTTATCCCTTTTGTATTATTATGTTTTATTCGGGTCTTACAAGGGAAGTATCAGATCACTCATGCCCAAACCCACCATGAAATTCCTTTAGTAGAAGTGATTTAATATAAGGAGGACACATGTGAAATGTTGTTGTTGTTGTTGTTGTTGTTGTTGTTGTTGTTGTTGTTGTTTTCTAGTGCCTTGCATCTGGCAATGAAGCCATTAGCATTCGTGCTTTCCAATACTTTTGAACTGTAGTTTCTTCTGATCTTAATGCTTCACAGGTCTTCAAGTGTTCTTCATTCATTTCTGCTGGATCGTTACACAGGACACATATTGGTGAGGCTGAGATACCTATTCTGTAGAGATGACTTGCTAAGCAGTCATGATTTGTCAATAGTCGGAAGGCTGCAACAGCTGTTTTCCTTGGTCTCTGGGGATTATATCTGGATTGGAAAGTACAGATGTGAAATGTCAGCTGCTAGTTTTAATGGCAAGGTGATGAAATTGAAGCTGGTATCTTTCAACTGCAACTTGGTATGCAATTCAGTTCAATATTTCTGTTCCTTAGATGAGCTTCAATGTAACACATACAGTTTGAAAGATTGGATGGAACCCCTGTTCCTTCCCCCTTGACATAGAAACCTCTAAACTGAGTTCCTGGCATCACACACTGCATGACTATCTCATAGGGCTTCCAGTCGAGCTAATTAATAGAAATATATTTCCATGTGGTTTATATGGAAGAGTTGGCATTCATTGTCAAGAGTTGGCAGCTGATGTATTTTAATGAAGTTTCACCACAAATATGACGACTAGACCTCGGATTTTAGGTAACAACCTATTTTTTCCCCATCATATATAGGACATAAAACTTGTGTATATACTAATTATGGATATATATATTCGAAAATGGTGGTCCTATACAACCTAAAAGTATCTAATTTTATGTTAGAACCTATTTTTACCTAATTTTAAATTTTTTAGTTTCTACACTTGGTAATACGGAAATGCTGTGTAAGCCTGTATGTTAGTCGTGCTTTGACAAAAATCACAGTGAACAATTCACAATATGGAGGACATTAAGAATATTGTTTTGAAACTGGGGGAGGATGCATTGAGCATTACTTAGCTAAAGTGCTTCTGCAGGACTCAACAATTGTCCATGATACTGCATTCATCAAATCACATTATGTATTTCTAGTCCTCACTATTAATGCTCTAGAGTCTTCAGTCAAACTGGTCTACACACAACTGGGACTGATAGAAGAGGTGACAGAAGAAATCAACTTGGTTCCTGTTTATGTTGGTGAAAGCGTTTCTGAAAAAACTCAAATCAGTGATTCAAACAAACCCAGGAGTGATAGTTCTACACACAGTGGTTGGCATCTTGTCTGGCAAAACATACCTGAACACATGAAAGTGCTGTTCCCTTGTGTCTAATATCAACATTTAAATATGCTCCGGTGACATCAGTTGATGTAGGACACTCATTTTTGTCTTATAAGATGGTGTTATCTGACAAGCGATGCAGTTTCTCAATGGAAAACCTAGAAAAGGTGTTAGTTGTTTACTGTGACTATAATTATGGACATATACAATAAGGACAGTCAAATGTTTTCGCTGATTTGTAATGGTAAATAAAAAAATGGTATTTTTTGTATTTTTTTGCAATCTTAGAATTTATTTTGATTTTTGATAGAACCTACTTTGGGTACCTAATTTAAGATTTTTGGGAACTAAAAGTCTGAGGTCTAATGATGACAAGAAATAATTGCAATAATTATTATATTTGGGTGTGTAAACATAACGGCATTTAATGAAACCGTGAATGGTTTTCATTCATAAATTTTGTCAACCTGAATCAAACTGGATCATTAATATTTTTTTACAGTCTAATGAAGGTAGATCAAGATACTATTGGATCTTTTGGAAATTGGAAGTAAGATATATCTGGCCTGTTTTTCTTACTGTTAGTACAATTTATCCTTGTCACATATTGTCATTCTTAATAAATATAGTGATTGCCACTTGGAGCGCTGTATTTTCACCAATTGCAAAACATTGCCTTGAACTTTGTGACTGTATCATAGTAGACTGTGATGTTACTATCACTTGGTTTTGGTGAACAGCAGAGACTGCCAATATTTCAGTATGCAAAATTGCTAAATAGTTCTTGGTACATATAGCTCTCATCCAGTCTTGCTTCATGAAGTATCAATTTCATGTGCTTCTTATAGGACATGAATATTCATCACATGCTATGTTTCCAATTTCAATTGATACAAATTTACACATTTGCACATCTATAGTTTCTGGTTGGTACCAAATAAAAATAACAGGAATGAACATAGCTAAATTTGGGACAGTACAATCAGATAAATGGGCTATAAATATTTGAAAATAGGCCAATATATGAATATGATGAACTACTGATGATGCTGATGGTGGCAGTGGCGGTAGTAGTGACAGTGGCAGTGGTGATGATGATACAGTTCAACCTCACTTATATGTTATTTACTTTTATACAGAAGTTCAGGCTATGAGCAGTACAAAGCATAAGTAACAGGTATGGGAAGGGGATAGTGCAGGTGAGAGGGGAACAGGTGGCTTCATTGCCAGGTTTAGCCATGAAAGTTAATGTTTCAGTTTTTTTTAAATGTTCAACAAATATGTTGTCAAACGAAATGAATAAGTGTAGAAGCAGTTCTATATGCAACACTAGAAACAATGCTTCACTTATTTTTACCAGTTTTACATAACTTCCAATTAGTTTTCATCTGGTAAAGCACAACATGACAACTGTATACACAGCACATGGTTATAGGTTGCTCATTAGTTCTTGACGAATGACCTTCAGTGAAAATCCAGTGAGCTAGCCTACGCTTAATAAACAGGTCAGCAAATAGTTTATATTACATGACAAACAGTTCTGCTTCCCTATGTTATGTTTCCAAGAAAACACAAAGTACAATTGACTGCAAAGTTTTGTGTTGTACGGGTTCAAGTCATTGTCAGTGTTTTAACGAGAGGTAATGAAAATGACAATTCAGACGAAGCACACAAGGGGAGAAATGTCGGGAATAGAAGAAATACAAAAAAATTAAGTGTAAACAGTCACAGAGATTGATAGAGCAGTACATATGGCTGATATCACTGGAAGTGTTATAATTTGCTTTGTAGTTGCTGTACTTCTTGAGCACAAAACATGAAAACAAGACACCGAGCATCTGGTTGTCGTTTCTGCTTCTGTATGCCAGTATTCCCATAAAGGTGAGTAAGTAACTCGCATCTAACCTCTCATTTAAAAATGTCAATTGTCAAGAACTAACGCGCGACCTATACCACCTCTCTATTATGTTCTTTCTCGTGTTCGTCTTATTCAGAACAAAATAGTTGGAGGTTAAAGTGTGACATAGCGTGTTAACTGATGATTATTCATTCACATTAGTGTGCTGTATTATTAGTGAAAATGGAAGTGACGTCTCCAGAGTGTTATAATGTGAAAAGAGTTCATAAAGCCTGCCACATGTTGCAACACTGCATGCCTAAAGACATGATGTGAGGTACATCTGACTTTTATTGCTCATAGCCCGAACTTCTGTCTAAGTGATTACCCTTATAACTGGCCTACCTTTACCTTTTAAACCTTTTATACCTTTTAAACTTCATCACAGTATGCCAATTGAAGATGAAGGCAAAAGTCGGCCATGGAAGAAGGGCGATGAAGTTTAAAAACTACTGCCAGTAATAAAAGTAATCAACAATGATCATTGCTTTTTATCACTTCTTAAAAAAAGTTTTAATATATTCTACATGTGTCTTTCACAATTACACATTACATTTTTTAGGAACCGTACTTTGTCCATTAATATTTAGCTCAATTATATGCTTTTTCATTAATACATCACATTTTTCTGCTCCCCATGCATGAAATATGTTAATTTGCTTACTCATTTATACCTTATATTTATGCTAACTTAAGGCATAGTATTCATGATTTCTGTATACTGTGTCTTTTCTTTTTTTTTTTTTTTCTTTTTTTTTTTTTTTTTTTTTTTTATTGTAGTGTTTAATGGCCATTTTTATTGCATATGGCACCGCAGGTGGTGACACTGATGATACATGGATGAAGATGGAGCACTGGTGAAATGAGATGGCAGGGGAAACAAGAGAGCCTGGAGGAAACCCACCCCAGTGCTGCTTTGTCCACCACAAATCCCATATGCAGTTGCTTGGGTCAAATGCAGGCCACTTCGGTGAGTGTGTGTGTGTGTGCGCGCGCGTGTGTGTGCGTGTGTCTTTGCTGTCACAGCAGAAAATGGTAGGCATATTGAGTAAGGCAACAATATTTCCAGAGTGAATTATTACTGCACATGTGTTAACACTACAGTCGGACGAGGTTATTCTTCGCCAAGTGACATCTGATGATACTGATGAAGTAGGTCTAAATAGTGAGAGTTCCCATGGACAGAGTTCAAGTTTGATAAATTACACTATTATTACTGTACTGAAGTGGTGGTAATTAACTCATAGGACTTAAAAAAGGAAATGAGGGGAGTGCAGACCCTAATACCAGGCAATGGACATGACCAGTGCTAAGAAAGGAGTGTCCCCAAGCATTAGACAGTACATTAGACAGCTAATGGCTTCATTGCCAGATGCAAGGCACTAGAAAACAACATTTTGTGAACTAGGCTTTGATGTGCAAATATTAATAACATTGGAATGCCCTTAGCAGATAATAAATAATAAACCTTTGAGAATTAACATTCATAACATAACATAACCATGTATGAATATAAAATTGGGTAATGTTGCCATATGGGCTTCTTGATGTGCAATGTTGCTAAACCATGCCAACCTGACGTGAAGAAATACGCTACTGGACATAGAGGTTGGCAACCATGAATCAGAGAGGAACATGGGTAATGGAACTAAAACTGAAACAATGTTCAAATTCAAATTTTATTAGTGGTAGATTCTTACTGAATTTTGACTTCATCAGTATAGAAGCGCGAACTAAATAGTGGAATAATGCAAATAAAGGAGATGTATCAGTAGCAGAAAATGTTACAAAGTTAAGATTTCCTTTTTCTTTATTCCACTTTAATTGTAATTATTAAAGGAAATCTGCATTTCAAATAATGTTGAAATCACCAGTAATTTACAACAGATATTTCCAGTAAAACCCAACGTTTAAAGCACTCCGTTTGTCATCTACCACATCTAACTCTGTATTTGATTCATAAACATACATTATGATTTATTATTATTTATTTATGCCAACAAACTTACAGTTAGAACACCTGCCTGGTAAGCGGAGGGTCTGTGGTTCAGATACCAGCTGCGGTATTGGATTTTTCAGTTCCGATTCTATGTCTCGAACATTATGATATATATTCATATTGTAGGTTATCTACCGTATCTCATGCACAATTGCATCAGATTATGATTTCACAATTATTTCAGGTTATACGGTTTATACCTCCAAAAAAGCAACTTTATATTTCTTTCATAAACGTATATGTAAGAAATATATTCACATTTAGCCTTTATCCAAGCGCTACCAGCAGCAGTTGAAGGTATTACTTACAGCAAGGGCCCAGCCTAGCAGAGAACTTATCGCTAAACCGAAATAAAAGAATCCTTTTAACTGATAATTGTGTGCAGTCGGCACATTACAGAGCCTAAATTATGATGCCTGTGTCTAATGCATATTATTATCGAGTATCATGGAAAAGTCAAAAAACCAAAGAAAAGTTTATGTATTTTTTAAACCAGCATAAGGCATCAGTATTCTGAAAGCTTTTTAGTGTAGAATTACGAATAGCAATACTGCATACATGCAACTTTAATAATATATTATACAACGAGAGCATATTTGCCATTGCATTCAAGTTTATATGGCTATTCTAAGTTTGAAACATTAATGAAATACTTTTAATGTTTTACGCTTCATATTATAGTCACTAGTGTCCAAACTTTTAATCATGTATTAGTTATTTGATTGTACATATGTGAATCGATAGTTGCACCTTCAACTGCAAAACTACTGTTTTATTGTTATGTTGGCCTTGACACAATGATACAGAGAATATACCGGGTGTTCTGAAATTCATGTCACAAACTTCTAGGGCTAGTAGAGGGGACTGAGCAGAAAATATTTTAAATAGGAACCCATGCCTGGAAATGAACCGTTTCCATGCTACAACCATTAGTAGGTATTGAATTTGCCGATCTTGTTATGCAACCTGACAGACTGTACATGACGTAAGGCGATCACCTGATGTCATGTGACTTTCCCCTGCTGTGTTAGCATTCCTGGAGTCCTGATACACATGGTTGAAGAATACATGGACATGGTGTTAGTGTATGGTGCCGTGGAAGCGAATGGAAGAGAAGCTCATTGGTTGTATCAAGAGTGTTATCCACAATGCATGACTCCATCACATACCCTTTTTGCCAGAATGGTGCAACGGCTCCGAGAACAAGGCACCTTCACTGTCAATTGGAGGGACTGTGGTGCTCCAAGAAGATGCCGCATCCCCAAATTTGAAGAAACTGTACTACATTATGTTGAAGAGGACCCATATGCGATGGATACTTCTAACAGCATATTGTGGATGGTTCTTCGCGAGCAACAACTGCATCCTTACCAGCCCCAAAGGGTACAGGTGTTGCAACCAGGAGGTTTTGTACCACGTGTTAACTTCCGCACGTAGTTTCTGCAACAGTGCTTTGATGAGCCCCAATTTCCATAAAGAGTTCTGTTCACAGATGAATGCCAATTCTCAAGGGAGTGTATTCTCAATTCTTGGAACAGCCACGTCTGGCAGACGAAAATCCACAGGTGATGCATGTTCAGAGATTTTCTATCATTGTCTGGGCAGGTATTGTAGACGGTCATGTGATCGGGCCATACATTTTTCCTGCCAGGTTAATGGGTGTTTCGTACTTGATCTTCCTATGGAACATATTGCTCCTGTTGTTAGATGCCGTGCCATTGAATGTAAGGCAGGAACTGTGGTTTCAGGACGATGGTGTACTGCCACACTTTACACTTAACGTTCGGGAACATCTTGGCCGAAGATTTGGGCAAGAATGGATAGGTCTAGGTAGTCCTAATGCATGGCCCCTGTGATCGCCGGATTTAACGCCATTGGACTATTTCCTGTAGGGTTGCATGAAGAGTTTGGTGTACAAGACTCCTGTAGAGATCCAGGAAGAACTGCTTGCACACATTATGGCCGCTGCACAAGAGATTAGTAGTACACCAGGAGTGATGAAACGAGTGTACCGGAACCTGATTCATCAGTACAATGTGTGCAATGATGTTGGTGGTCGTCACATCGAGCTTCTGTTGTAATGAGCAGTTTCAGTACAGTGTGGGACACATCAGGAGCAGAAGACAAAGAAATTTCTTTTTTCTACTGTTGACACAAGTGTTATTGTGATCAATGTAATTGTTTTGTTTCTTTGGCATTACAGTATTCAGTTTTTCTATGTAGTGAGTTAAATGTCATTTAATTCTGCACCTAATGTCACACCACATTTGACATGGAACTCTTCTGATGTCATTTTACTGCCTATCCAGTTGCAAAACAACACCGGCAAATCCGACACATTGTAAAGTTTGTAGCACGGAAAAGGTATGTTTCCGGACATGGGTTCCCATTTAAAATATTGTCTACTCAGTCCCCTCTACTAGCCCTAGAAGTTTGTAACATGAATTTCAGAACACCCGGTATATGCTACAACCTTTTAAAAAGTAGACTTTCAAAAATAGAAGACAAATTGAATTTATTGCAATGCTATTTACTGTGCACCACTGTCCGGCATTTTTAGTTTTTCTAAACGTGAACTAGTTCTTATTTGATTGAACATTTGAGAATCAATAGTTTCACTTTCACCTGCATGGGAACATGCAGAGATGGTAAAGTATTGATTGCTAGCTGCAGAACTTTTGATTGGTGGTTAGCAGTATCATTATGAAGAGGTGCACCTTTGATGGTGGAGTAACATCGTTGTGAAGAGGTGGATATGAGATCCATGACAGTGGCATATAAGTGCTACATTATGGCATGGTAGTGTATTTTTTAATTATTTATGCAATTTTTTCATTTCTTGCCATTTTATACGATAAATGATAGGTACACAATTAGTACAGTAATATCTAATAAAACAGTTACAGTTTCATAAGAGAATTCCTTTTATGTTTTCTTATTTATATATTATTTTAGCCATTGCTCTTTAAAAACATATAAGTGAGGTTATACTGTGATGGTGATAATGATAATAATGCAAAATATTCTAACATAGGCCTGATAGTCTCTCAGGCTCTTCAGTATATAGATTAGCACCAGTATATCAGTGATACATTGCAAGTAATACAGAAGAAAGCAAGAAAGAAAAGAAAAAAAGGTGAAAATCACATGTTAGCAGTATATACGGAACAAACTAACATAATATAAGAAGAGAAATGAAAAATGTATCTGCAAAGGGTGAAGCCAGGCTCACTCAGGCAAATAAATAAAAGCCCATTTAAATCAGCAATACCCACATAAGAAAAATAAACTTAAATAGATGTACGAAGGATTCCATATGTCATAGTCTCAGGAATATCCAGCATGCATAACAATAGGTACCTATAGTGGGTAAATTACAAATAGAGATCAGGCTGATTGGCAACCAGAGTATCAGCTGCATGGAGAGTTCAAACATAGTCCCCTTTGCACTACAAGGAAAATAAAATTAAAACCTACTGATATAAGCAACTTGAAGCATTAGGATGAAATAGGCTGAAACATCCCTTCGAGCAAGTGAAAATAACAATATATCAGGTTCAGCTAAGATAGAATGTCACAAGAAAGGAAATAAAAGCATAGGTATATCATCAAATAGTGTGTGTAAACAGAAGAAAAGTTATCTATTTTTTTATAAGCTAACAGTGATGTGAATTTAAATTATGATGAAAACTGAGTCGGATTGAAATACAAAACATCACTTACATTCATTATAAAAGAAAAGTTATTAAGAGAGGACATGGGTGTCATGAAGAGAGGGTAAGGAGGGGCCTGGCCCCCTGCTGGAAATTAGCAAATTTAATGTGTGGTCATTTAATGACTATTAGACTATTGTTTTTATTTTGATGTAAAGAACAGTTTTTATACAGCACAAATTAATACATTTATCTGCAACAAATACTATACGATTTGACAACAGAATAATGAATTAATATTGTTTGATTGAAAACTTCCATGTGCCTACCCCCTCTTCCCAAAAAAAAGTCTGTGGACACCCATAAGAGAGGACAGGCAAAGGCAACAGGCAATACTTAGCAGAAATATCCATATATACATAGTTATGTCAGAAGAATAGCAAAGGATATACTGATTGAGAAAGGATACTGAAACCAATATCATTAAATTCAGCCACGATAGTCTCATTCAGAAAACTTGACTTGGCCAAAATAGAATGCCTATCTGCTGAGAGATTAGGGTAGGTTAGCTTTAGGACGGAACAACTGCTATTTTGGGACCAAAATTAATTATATGGGGTGTCTACAATTATTGTACAATTTCATAAAGCTGTATTTTCATCAGTACTTAATATAATTAGTCATTCCACTATTATAACGAGGGAAGTTTGTAGTTTTGTGTTGCACATCTTATTTTCATTGGTCATCTAGTGAGAAACGTGTAAACTGTTTTTAGGAACTATGGCTGCTTTGCGAACCAGTCACAGCTGGTGTGTGCTTGAATTTGTGCAGGTAGACAGTGTTGTACTGATTTGCCGGGCAGCTAGAGGGCAGTTTGAACATTGTGCACCTCCGGTGCCATCAATCCAGAGGTAGTATGAAGAATTTGGTGACAGCAGATGTATCTGTCATCAAGAGAAAGGACACATGAGAAGACCAGGTATAAATGAAGAAACAATTAACAGAGTCCATGAAAGCTTTGAACGGAGCCCTAAAAATCACTATGGAGAGCCAGTCAATAGTTGCAGATGTCATCACCAATAGTGTGGAATCATTTTGTGGAAATTTAATGGTAACACCTTCTGCACATGGCCATCCCATTGATCTGATCATGCAGTATATGATTTCTTCCTCCGGGGTCACATCAATATAGTACTTATATCCTTCTACTTCCAGCAACTTCGACAGCATGGAGAATATCACACAAGACACACTTCAGGGCATGCGGCATGAAGAGATCACTGGCTGGACATTTGCCATATTATATGTCAAATATGTCTAAGGTGAATACAAAACTTCAAACTTCTCCTTTTAGTAGGTGGTATGATGGTTTAAGTATTGGTGAAAACAGTCTTATGAAATCATCCAATAATTTTTCACCCTATATTTTGCCTAAGCTAGAATATGCTTCTGTCAAGCATATATAATAGAAGCAACAATGCTTTAGACTTATGAAAATTGAGATTGCATATGGAGAAAAAAGGTTTAGATCTAAGGGTCAATTTGGCAAGTGCCTCAAATAATTCAAAGGTCACTAACTAGCAGCAGCTTGCAGTGTATTACCAGTTCTAAATGTGTGGGCCCACTCTAGGATTAAGGTTAGGTTTATACACTAGAAGGGGAAAACTTGCTCTGAATGTTTGGGCCCACTCTAGGATTAAGGTTAGGTTTATACACTAGAAGGGGACAACTTGCTCTGAATGTTTGGGCCCACTCTAGGATTAAGGTTAGGTTTATACACTAGAAGGGGACAACTTGCTCTGAATGTGTGGGCCCACCCGAGGATTAAGGTTAGGTTTATACACTAGAAAGGGACAACTTGCTCTGAATGTGTGGGCCCACCCGAGGATTAAGGTTAGGTTTATACACTAGAAGGGGACAACTTGCTCTGAATGTGTGGGCTCACCCTAGGATTAAGGTTAGGTTTATACACTAGAAGGGGACAACTTGCTCTGAATGTGTGGGCCCACCCGAGGATTAAGGTTAGGTTTATACACCAGAAGGGGACAACTTGCTCTGAATGTGTGGGCCCACCCGAGGATTAAGGTTAGGTTTATACACTAGAAGGGGACAACTTGCTCTGAATGTTTGGGCCCACCCGAGGATTAAGGTTAGGTTTATACACTAGAAAGGGACAACTTGCACACTTAGACATAGCTATCACTCTGCAGGAAGGGAGAAGTGAAAGAACCAAAGGAGGCTATAGGCCCAGAGAGGCGTGGAAATCTTTAACAGTTCCAGGCTTGAAGACCTCTCCCATTACTGGAGCTGCCTAGAAAAGTCAATGAATGACCTTTTCAACCAAGCAGCCCTCTAGTGTCAAAGAGGAGTACTCTTTCCTTTGAGTAAGCATTCATGCCATCTGTCCAGCACCATCATACACCACCAAACCTAGTATATCTGAAAGATGAGAAGGAAACAAAATTAAAGGGAAATAGGGTAGATGGAAAAGCACCCTAGGAAAAATCACAAAAACCCATGGTCAGAGTGGGTGGTCAATGGGAATTGAACCCAGGACCTCCCAAATGTGAGGACCTCCCATTATTGCAGAGCCATCTCACACAGCTGGGCCAATCTTAAAGAAAGCATGTTCTGAAATGTATAGTGCTTAGAGAACAGCTGTAAGTGTTTTCTCTCAACTAACATGCACTGCTGATGTATGTGTATAAAATTTCCATTGACTCATCAGGACAGTACATCTACAACATTTAATAGTAAATCTTCTATTTCAATTCTTCCTCTGGTGTGTGCAGGTTTGGGCTGGGGCTGGCTGAAAAGGCACTATCTCGCATATGAAAATGTATGACCTGGTGACACTTATTGCCCAAGTAAATTGAAAGGTTTATCTAGAGGAAGGTACATTATTTGTACATTATTGAATTGCTGCCCAGATCAAGGCTATATCCCTCATTTTTTTTCTGAGTTGACTTTTGTATGGAAGAATGTTGTTAATAGGGTAACAAGACAACTGAAAAGTCTTGGACATGCCCTACATTTTCAGAAACAAGCAGTGAATGTAAGAAAGTGAAGAGGAAACTGGGAAAATAAAAACAAAAGATTGGTAATCATCTGCAACTGTAACTTGTTATGGTAACATGGCTACACCGGCTGCAGTCAAAGAGTATACTCGTGCATTAGTAACATTGAATGAGAGATTGGCCATGCAGCATTTAAACTCTGAAGCAAAAGGTTGGTGCTCTGTAGAGGCAAAGAGATGCTTTACTCTCATTCCTTCATTTGCATTTTGGTTATCCAATGAGGAAGTGGAAAGTAAACAATCTGTCTTCTAAGAAAGAAAACTTCACAAAATTCTGCTGGTATTTCAGATATTAAAGGTTTCTTTGCTGAGTCCACACAGTCAGCATATCGCGTTAGCCCTACAAAGGCAACAATTGCAATTTCATCACCACGCATCATATAAATCCATGGGAACAATATCATATGTTCAAGATATTTTAGTTGGGTAAGGAATAAAAAAGGAATGTGTAGCATTTGGAGCTGACAATACCAACACAAATTTTGGTGGCATAAGTTGACCAGAAGGTAAAAATGTATTCTTCAAACCAAAGTCATTAACTGTGAAAGATTAGTTCTTCAGAGATGTATGACTGACTGTTGATGATCATTTAATATTGTATGTTTCAGGATTTTAAGAAAACATATACCTATGGGTATATATAAACGACATTCAGATTATAACTTTACATTATTTTTGCATGGGCCGAAAATGTCCTACGTTTTTATCAATTCTTCTACATTTTTACTTTCTCTACTACGTATAGTAAAGTAGGGGTAGTATTGTATTCCACCAAAAATTCAATGTCAAGATTTCACCGGAAATATGTTCTGAGGCCCCTGAACCCAAAAAAGCATTTTTAGAAAAAAGGTCCATCCGTCTGTCCGTCCGTCCATCCGCCCGCCCGCCCGCCCGCCTGCCCGCCTGCCCGTCCACCTGCCCGCCCGCCTGCCCGCTAGTCTGTGGACAGCATAACTCAAAAAGGAAAAGTTGGTTAAAAACCAGAGTTGGTATTTAAGTTTGTCTTTCAAGGATGTGACAAGAAGATTTTGAAGAAAATTGCCCCACCCTAAACTACCCTTTAAATTGAATGCAGTATTCCCATATTCCCTTTGCACCTACAAGGAAATAAGCAGTAAGAATTTCTGCAAATGTTTATCTCAACTAACATGAAGAAGATATAGGAATAAGAGTTTGTAAGAATAGTTAGTACAAGAGCAGAGAAAGTCATGTGAGTGTAACACATCAGATTTTTACTTTCTCTACTGGTAAGTAGGGGAAGTATTTTACCTTGTGTTCTACATTTCCATGAAATAATTTGGTAACCCTAGTTGTTAATGATGGTTGGGAAAGGGGAGAGTTGTTCGAAATTCCAGATAGGTCACATCCAATATCTCTGCCATGTTCCAATTACCATCAATCCTTACAAAAGCTAACTTGGAAAAAGTCAAGACAGTTCTGGACAGCTACTCAATTGCTGCCCATACTTCAGAAAGTACATATAGCTGCCAACTCTTACAGGATAAAGCAAAATAAAGCCATGCTACCACATTTTCCAGAGTGCATATCCTTCCAGTGCTAGAAAAGGGTAAATGGCAAAGTAATCAGTAATCTTTTATATACATTTATTTGTGCACATTGCCACAAAAATATTACAAATAAATATTGTAAACACAACAGTGCATAGAGAATATACCCACATTTTCTGTTTTATTTTTACCCTTCTCAGCCCTAAAGACATTTGGACGTTCAATTAAGTCTAAGGCAAAGCATAAACAATAAATACAAAAGTAAACATGGACCCACTTGCAGTAAAATGCATAAATATATCTACTGATTATGACAGCCATTTAATCTTAACAATAATTTAATAAAAGCAAAAATTGGCTTCTTTTGGTGATTAAATGATATGCGTTATGTATAAAGCAGTACATAAAATGTTTCATTTCCCCCCTTTTAATGTAAACTTTAAAGGCTGAGCTCTCGATTTCCTGAATGAATGATATGTAGCAGTTATTGCATGCCTGCATGCAAGTTTTCACCTACAACAATCACTAAGTCTACACATTTTGGTGCTTCCCTTTAAAAACAGATGAAGCAAAATCTCTTTTCTGTTACTGGCAATCAAGACATGCTTTGGTTTTACAGTTATTGCTTCAACGTTGCTGTATTGAAACATTTACTGTTCATTATTTTCTTTTCTTACAATGTTTTTATTAGTTAATTTGAAACCAATCACTGTTTCATGCTCTTTAATATAAACTCTTGCTTGTAGATAATGTATTTAACTTTAGTTAGTCTCCTTATTTATAAGAAAATAAAATATACTTTCTGTTGTATCTTTGTGTATATATTTTCATTTTGAAATAATTATTTTACTTTTAGATTTTGTAAGTATGGCTTTTTCTGTATTTTCAATTTCTTTATTGCAAATAAAGAAACAAGTTTAATATGCAGTAACAATGCTTTCAATACAATAACAGTTCATAGTTGAACAATCTGTAATGTAACAGAAAAGATTCAGCTTTTTGTCATAATGTGAGGTAAACGACATGGCGAGCGAGATTTTTTTTTTTTTTTTTATAATCTTGATGGAATGGGCAAATGGAATGAAATAAAATAGTCTTACATGTGGTGTCTTAATGTAAAACATACTTTCTGGATGAACTTGCATAGCTAGGAAATGTTTTACACTATGCATGGTTAATCACAGAATACATAATATCACATATACACTGAAGCATAGCATGATTAAATAATGACGAGAACCTTTCTATAACACACTTAACTTACAATTAATATTGGGCGAGATTTTTAATTTAACAGAATGATGAGTGATGGATTCCACCAATGGAATTGCAATGGATGTAGTTTCCGCTGTGTTGAAGATGATTTATGCAATATGGCCAACATGCTATGAATGAAATCTTTATTTATGATGGTGACATTACATACTGTTTATCTCTTGTTTCCTCACAATTTGTGTGTTAATTTAACCCTCAAAGCATGCAAGCTACAGCTTCCATTTTCAATCATCTGACTAGTTGTTTACAATTTAGTTAGGTTATGGGACTATACATTGGTCTCTGAAACCGATGGTTAAGCAAAGCATTCAGCACTGAAGTTGATGAATCTAAGCAATGAGTTAACAAATGATGCAATGAATTTCTAATGGATGTGCATGAGCATGTGCTGAATATAAAAACATGCCCATTGTGACAGTGACAGTGATATGATATGATTAATTATTGGGTTCATTTTTGATACTGCATCACTTACTTTTTTTGCTCCATTCCTCTTCTACCGCCTGTGTTGTTCGTAGCCATTGGCATTGTCTCTAGTGGTGGCTGGATGAACCTCTGGATATGCACATATCCCACTTGGTGGGATTTCAAAATTGAAAACTTGACATACCCTGCCAAGCAACATACTTATGCAGAGGTTCATCCATCCACCACCAGGGACAATGCCAACCACCACGGAAAAACGCAGGCAGTCGACTAGGAACTGAGAATGGGAACATATAGCTCCTGAAATATATTTTCCTTATTAATTAAATAAGTGATGCAGTGTCAAAATTCAACTCCATAATTACTCAAATTATTTCCTTACATATTTTATAGTAGTTTTCTCGTAACTCATATAATCATGCTATGCCTCTCTAATTATTACCATTTGAGACATCTAAACTTAACTGTAATTACAGTAAATAACAATTAAGAATATCTACACAATACTGCTTTGTCTTTAGAGGAAGTAAGACTTTGTGCTTGCTCTCCTTTTCCTCGTCTAAGTTTTAATTTCTTGTCTATTTTTGAAAAGAATTTCTACTATGCTTTCATCAGCTAACGTAGAAATATCTCCTATATCCCGGTCATTTTGTGCAATTTTTCTTAGGACCCTCCTCATGATTTTTCCAGATCTTGTTTTCGGAAGAGCTGGAGCATGTTGAATCGCTTCTGGTGTGGCAAAGGGGCCAATTTTCTCGCGTACTGAAATAAAAAATGAAATTAACATTTAGCAGTGACAATCTTAAACATAAAAATCGTATAATGTAACTTAACCTATAAGCATTACATCAAGAAATGAATGCAAACATAATGCATGCTGCTTGTGTTCTGTTTTACTGTTTCTTTTGTTCATTTTGGTACCCTACTGGGACAATCAAAGAATAGCTTTTGTTCTTGTTAGTGTAACATTGGAAAGCTTCCCATGGACTAGAAACTCTATGGTGTGATGTCACGTCGTCAGGGTAATGGAATTAAAGTTAAAAAAGATTAGAATCTGAGTTTGTGTAACTGCAAGAGTTTCTTAAGTGTATATGTATCGGCATAAATTGGTAAGTCATACCCTGATTGTAGATTAATGAAATAAATAATTCAAAAGGTAATAGTGTTACACTGGTGTCAGAAGTGGGATGAAAGTCACAGTGGAAGAATAGATAAAGCAAATGTTAGCCAAGATGAATGAACTGAAAAACAGGATAGCCAAATTGAGGCTAGACTTATTGGTGAAGATAGACAGGCAATTGGTTGGCAGGAAAGAAGCCATGAAAGATGTCTGCTAACATGTTAATGACCTGGAAGAGGTTGGCAAATGGCTTAGTACCCTGAAAGATGTGAGTGAACAGCTTAGCACCCTCAAAATTGTTGGCGAATGACCTAACACCCTGAAAGGCAGAGTCGATGGCAGTACCAAGAAACCAAAGTTGTACTGTCGACATGTAAACAAGAAACCTAAGGTGTAGTATCAATGTTTCAAGAACAAGAAACCAAAGATGTGCAGTAGACATGTAAAGAACAAACAACCCGGCAGGAATTAGTTGCTTGTATATTGTGCATATCAAGCAGAAATAGCAAAAACATTACAAACATAATGTGCCCTGGTGATCCTGTGGGATCAAAAGATCATAATAATAAGCTTTAAGCAATGAAGACCACAATGATAAAATAAACCCAGTGCAGCATCTTCACAAGCTGATATTTTGAAAATAACATCTGATTTACATGGAAGTAATGTTAGGTTTAGTAAAATGTGCAAGAACTGTTTTGAGCTTTAGTTTCCATATAACAGCTGTACAGAATACCCATTATACCAGACTTACAGAAGTTGGACATTTGAAAGTACCAAAAAATTCAAGGTAAATGTCATACAGGGCAGCTCTTCCTCCATAGAGTATTCGGTTATCGAGGGGTGATCCTGTTTCCATAGCCTACATGGGTGTATGATTGAGATCTGCCAAGCAAGAAGAAAATAATTTCAACCATGGCAAGAACCATATGGCGTAGTCAAAGGGATAAACAATGTAGTCTACGCTTCCAGAGGCTGCCTCGTGAGAAGATGTTGGTGCTGCATTCAGATAATTTGGCCCACTATGATGGTGCTTCTCAGGGCATGCAGTGCTGATGGGGTGGCAGTGTAACATTGGAAAGCTTTCCATAGACTAGAAACTATGCGGCATAATGTTACGTCATCAGGGTAACGGAGTTGGTGTTGAAAAAGGTTAGAGTGTGAGATTGTGTAACTGCAAGAGTTTCTTAAGTGTATATGTATTGGCATAAATTGGTGAATGTGAGGCCATACCCTGATTGTAAATTATGAAATAAATAATTGAAAAGGTAATAGTGTTACATTACTATAAAAGAAAGATCTTACCTAAAGACCAACAGCTACAATAAAGCAAATTTCATACCAATTAAAAATGCTTTAGTGGTAACCTCGATGTGATGGAAGGACTACAAGCTACATCAGAAGCAGGAAATGAAAGTCAAGAACCTGTAGTAGCACGTGTATCCATAAAAGCTGTTTTGGAAACCCAGTCCTAGGATATGATTCATTCAACTTGAAGCCAAACTCCATAACTCAAAGACTCCACTGGATCAAACTAAATATGACACTGTTGTAAGTTCATTTGGTTCAGAAATTTTAACACAGGTGACCGACATTCTCATGAATCCTCTGCCTTCCAGCAAATATGATGCAGTCAAAGAGCATCTCATTTCAACAGATAGGGAAACACAATGCACACAGCGATTGTTGACAGATATAAAACTCGTGGTTTGCAAGCCATCACGATTACTTTGCAAAATGAGAAATTTGGTCAAATAAAATAGACAAGAATTTCTTTACAACCTTGTGGTTACAGTGATTACTGAGAGAAATGCACACTATCCTATCAGTGTGCAGTGATCTGATAAAGCTGTCCACCATGGCAGACTGCATTTTGGAACTTAAACCCACAAGTTCTTGCCATATTCTATTTTTAATAGGTATGAAATTCACTTTAATCCTATTGTGTTACAGTCCCATGACTTTCTCTACCTGTTACAAATTTACATGTTTATATTTTCACAATTTAAATAACTGGATTTAAAACTGTTCATGTTGAAACCCATAAAGATCTTCAGATATCTTCTGACAACATGGCTTGACCATGCCTTGGGCCTGTGTGTCTAGCAGTTACCATTACTGATGTATAGGGGAAACAATTTAATAACCGTTCCCAAGAATTCAAAATAAAGAAATATTTTGTTTGTTAATGACGCTGTCAACTGCCAGGATCATAGCAGCGCCACTGGTGTGCCAGAATTTCGTCCTGCAGTTCTTTTACATGCCAGTAAATATACTGACTTTGGGCCATCGCTTTGAAGTAGACTTAAAAATCATCAATCTAGGCCAGGCTTGAACTCATGACCTTGGGATCAGTATGCCAGTACCTAACCAATGAGCCACCCAGACCAGTGAATTCCAAATAGGTGACATATATGTATATTAAACTAAATTACTGGTAATGAAATATTCAATGCCATATCCAGAAATTGAACCATGGATCTTCTGCACTACGTGCAGCTACTCTTAACTATTGAGCTACTGTGGCAACATGCTGGTATGCATTAAATTCTCCAATTGATTCACAGTTTCCCAGCAGACCAAAAGGGAATCTCAAATTCAAGGCGACATGCCCCAATAACCCTGCAGTTCAACAGTTCTTTCTGGGCCAAGGCCTATTTCCAACTGCTGAATCCCCCACCTCTTCCCGTGACAGGTGTCATGAGTGGAGTGCAGTACTGGAGATGGGATGTGGTCAGCATCCCTCCCAGCCAGTTATGTGGTCTTTGCACACGGGAGCCACTACTTCTCAATCAAGTAGACCCTCAATTGATTCCCCAGGGATCTAACAAGGCTGAGTCCACCCCGTACCAGGTCTCCCAGCAGGAGAAAATCCCCACGCTGGTACTGAGAATCGAACCACGGTCCTCCACTTGCTAAGCAACAGTGCCACCACTGCAATAAGGAGACAACTACATTCCCCAACTTATAATCATTAGTACTTGCAATTGTAAGTCAGTAAATACTTACTGCTATAGCATCATGAAAGAAAAGGACTACCCAAAACTATATATTTGAATG
The DNA here is from genome assembly GCA_030765045.1 of Tenodera sinensis. Classification (NCBI taxonomy): domain Eukaryota; kingdom Metazoa; phylum Arthropoda; class Insecta; order Mantodea; family Mantidae; genus Tenodera; species Tenodera sinensis. Next base: position 69,729,537 of record CM060973.1, read on the forward strand.
CAACTTACCTTTTCTTTTAAGTTCATCAATAAGTTTCTTTGAAAATTCTACACCTTCATTAGGTGTAACAAAACAATATAGACATTCTCCTTTAATAGGATGAGCTTGTGAGACGACGGCAGCTTCTGCTACAGAAGGATGTTCAACCAGAACAGATTCTACTTCAGCAGTACTCAAAAGATGTCCTGAAACATTCAGCATGTCGTCCACTCGCCCAGTCACCCATAAGTAGCCATCTTCATCCCTTCGTGCTCCTGTAAGAGTGTTCCATGTTTGTTATTTACTGCAATATGCTTGTAATCTTACAACTGTTAAATAACGAGTATTCTGTAGTTTGGGTAACAGATATGCTTCAGATCATGAAATAGTTTATTTAATTATATATTTGTATCTTTCTTCTTTTTTACTTTCCCTAGTAGACATCTATGGTAGTGAGATGTTATTATATATGACTCTGGAGATGATCAAACCAAACATGAACTTGATTTTGTTTATACATGAACTTGACTTTGTTTGTCCAGCATCATTCTTCTGTCATCTGGAATATTGTCAATTTGTTGATAAAATGATTATTATTAACTTTTATGTTTCAGTTGTGTTTGCATAATCAACAGTTGTTTCATATAAATGTCAAATTAAAAATGTAAAATAACCTTGTTTCCTTGGCAAGTTCGAGACTATTACAATACACAGAATATGACATCATAAGACCACGTTACAAGAAAGCATATCTGAGTGAGACAATATACAAATGTGTTACCATAGCGGTGTGGTAACTTTCAATTCCTTCTTGGGTCAACGATTCCAAAGGAGACATGTTTTTTTCGACAAGGCTTCGGAAAATCATATATTAAGTGATTTTATCTTCTCAGACCGCAGTGTCTGTATGAGAATGATGTTCTTTGTTATGAATACTTCAAGAAATTTAAATATATTTATTACATAGTACAATACTTTATAATCGACATGATGTAAGAAGTTAGAGTGTTTAACGAGATTCTGCTAAAACATATGATATATCATTTTGGACATGCCAAAACATACGAAGCAGGAAAGAAAGGTATTGATATTCTATTAAGGCTCAATAATTGTGTTAATTTACGATGGTGCGAATAAATATTTCAACAAACATAAAAATGGAGTTCACTAATATGCCTTGCCCAGAGATAGTATGCATCTTCATAGCTACAACTACATAATAACACTTAATCGTAAAAATCTGCACTAATAGGTAGAGGAAGTATTGCATTCCACCCAAAAATTCAATACAGTCATTTCCCCAGAAATACATGTTTTGAGGTTCCCTGCATTAAGAACAATTCTTTTTAGGAAACTGTGCATATGTGCACACAGTATATAATAATCCTTACCAGCAATCGCCTAGCGACCCAGGGAAACCATTGAAAAAACCCATGGGTCAGGGATCTTGCAAATGCGAGTCTCACAAGTTACCACAGAGCCATCTCGCTCAGTTATAGTGTCTTAACTATGACAGTATTTTTGAAAGAAGAAATGAATGTTTTAAAAAAGTAAATACTCACTATTGTGCAAAAGATATGTAATTAAACTAATTTACAAACACAATACTCCAAAACTTTAAGGCTCTCCATTTTAGCTGCAAAACAGTTGACTTTTAAAAACACACTTATACAAACACACCACAGCAATTGTGGAGAATGAAATAAATGAATGAAATATCTAAAAATTCAGGAGTCTATATCATAAAAGATGTCTATGCAAGTTTTTAAGCCTTATCACTACTTTTTTTTCCTTCTTTAACTGATTACCCTCCCCCTATGAAGGACTTACACCCCCTAGGACTTACAAGCCAGTATCTATGGTGAGATGCCTGTCAGGGAGCACAGGAACCTATGGACCAGACAGAGTGAAGACCTGGAAGCGGGTGGTCAGCCAAGCATCAGGCATGAGAGTGAGCAAGAGGATGATATGAAATGCAGTCAAAATCAATGATTGGAAAGGTGACAATGGAGCAATTGGTGGAATGAACGGCGGGGGAAACTTGAGAACCTGGAGAAAACCCACCCTGACACTGCTTCATCCACCACGAATACCATATCTGGGTCCCTGGGATCGAACCCGGGCTGCCTAGTTGGTAGGTGAATGCTCTAACCACTCAGCCACAGCTCTGTCCCTTATCACTGCTACTTAGAATTATTTATAAGGTGAATATAGCATCTTTCATTTGTTTCTTGACAATATGAAAAAGTTGTTCCTCTGCATGTGATACTTTTATTTCTTATTCCTTAATAATCCTAATTCCTTTTATTCCTAACTTCAATTAGCATTTTGATCCACTAGCAAAGTGTTGATGCAAGTGGTTTGTTAATCAGTTAAAAACCTAAGGAATAAAAAGATTACTTAGACTCCAATCTCACTTTTATTTTCTGTACTGTGATACCATTTTCAAATTAATAATCATATTCATTTTATTTAGCTGTACTTACCATCTCCTGTGCAGTAATAGCCTGGAAATTTTTTGAAGTAGGTAGTTTCAAATCTTTCATGATTTCCAAACAGCGTTCTCATTATTCCGGGCCACGGCCTTTTGAAGACCAGGTAGCCCTCTCCAGGACCTGTTATTTCTTTCCCATTTTCATCCAATAAAACTGGAAGAACTCCAAAGAAAGGAAATGTCTGTGAAAAGACAAAACGGAAACACAGTTAAAATTAACTGGAGTAAATATGGAAAACAAGAGAAAGAGTAAACAGCAAGCAATTGCTATAATTGGGTCATAAATAGGGAATCTAAGTTTAAATTACAATTAACATTTTGTATGTTGGACTTCATGACAGTGATGTGCACTAACTTAAAAAAGTAAGTGATATAGTGTCAAAAATTTATTCAATAATCAAGGAAATCTAGGGTTTAAATGCTGCCAGGACTGTTCTCCATGACACGTTTTTTCTGGGTTTTCCTCAGTGTTCATAATTATACTCTGCGCTGATCAAGAAGGCGATTGACAGTTGCTAACCAAATGGTAGAAATGTTTAAATAAATGGGAGGGAATGAATACATCATTGTGATCATCATAGTAATGGAAAGAAGAACCAATTAGACATAGACGGGGAGAACTGATACGATGTGTCATTTTCTACTACAGTTTTAACCCCATCCACACTGCTGCACACCAGTTAGGTATCAGACCACGCTGTTATCTATCTACCTCAGAGAACTGGGCGGTCCCTCAAATTGTGTCAGTGGTGGAATCATATCGCATAACAAGGTAAAAATATACTTCAAAGCCAAATGGGAACATAGGTAATTTTGTATTCCAGTAAAAATGAATCACTGTGTTTGCTATGCCAAAAGAAAATGTACATAACGTAATCACAATCCCATAACCACAAAACCAATACATCATGTGTCTATTTGGTTCTACCACTACACACCTTGAAGCTTACCTTGTTTGTAAAGATGTGTGTATCCATAAACAAACAGAACCAGAAAAGAAAGATGGCCTGCGTTTGGTGATGGGATAAGTGGAGAGGGTAAATACTCGATTGCATTCCTGTCACCCCTCTTCCCATGCCTGAATTAGAGCTAAGATGTTTCCATAACAATGAGAGATGCAAACACATGTTGCCAATTTTGTAGCATGTAATTAGCATGTATGTGACAAGCCATGCAACAGTAACATAAATTGTACACTTTATCTTCTGTTTTCAGTGCAATATATACCTACAATGCCTTCCTTTAGCCTCAGTTAGGTTGCTTGCATCAGTTAAAGATTGCCTGAGAGCTTACAAGTTTGTTTGCATAATTCAATTTACATATAATGTAATGTAATTTATTGCGCCAGTTTATCAATTTCACATTGACTTTGGACATGTCAGTTATTCAATTATATATACAAATTTACAAATTCATACAGATAGTACATTTACAGTTAGTTTAAATCATACAAGACTTTGTCTATTAAGTATTCTTTTAGCTTACATTTAAATAGTCTTTTTGAGCTGACAACAGATTTTAATTGTGTTGGTAACTTGAACATCTTTATTCCTCTTATGCTAACATCTTTCTCTGTGATGCCCTTATTAACATTTTGTCTGTGGAAATCAGAGTTGTTTCATGTGTTATGATCATGTATTTGATTATTTCTTGTTAAGTTTTGCTTATCTATTACATATAATGTAGTCCTATAAGCACACAGAGAAAAAATGTGAATATTTTTTTATTGATAAAAGTATCCCTTCATGATTTGCTTGGTTTTAATTTGTATATAACTCTGCTGCATCTTTTTTGAACAATAAATGTTATTTGTCTTGCATTTACATGCATCTGAGTCTATATCTGTGCGTATGTTGTCAGTATTTGCGGTTGTCTTATACTTTTAATGAATATTTAACTATGTCCAAAAATATTGACAAAGATCCAAACAAAAAACTGAGTATATTTGGGAACTAAATTAAACTGTATTTGGTATAGGTACCTATCCCAATTAAAGAATTATGCAGTCAATGGGATTGCTGAAAAACATGTTCAGAAATAGTAAGGCTTCACCGTTACCATTGTCATTTTAACCAGATTGAACTAATTGGGCCAAAGTAAAGGGTAATGTTGGGTGATACAATAAAGATTTCACTGTGTTGCTGGTGATAAAGCTAACAGCAGTAAAAGCTGAAAACTGGGAATAATTGCTTACTCATACAAAGGGCAGTACGGGAAAATGATAAGTTTTGGAAGAAAGGTAGAACAGCTTGTCATTTCCATGGGGAATTCCAGCAACAACAACAGCGATGCAAGTGATAGGATATCAGCAGCATTTTCCCTTTACAAGAAGTATAAATATTTCACAGGTGTATCTCTTTTGTGAACGAACATGTTTACACTGATGTATACTCGCACGTAGATTTACAATTTTGCTATTGTTTTTGTATACAAATATAAATAACACCTGCTCTACATCCCAGGCATAATCCAATGGTCTTCTTAAATCCTAAATCCCTTTCTTGATTGGTGTCGATTCTAGCAAATGCTAAGGAGATAGCCTAGACCTAGGCCTGTAACATTTTCTTCTCAAATTTTTCTCCCAATTATAATTTCATTTCACCTTTAATTTTACTAATTGTACTATTTTATAAATATTTAATGAAGAATACTGCTGTTACAATATGTATAAGTTAGCACATATGTGCATATATACAAGTGGTGATCAGAAACTAAGGTTACAAAGCCTGCAGTAAAACGTTTACATTTTATTGAATACAAACAATACAGCCAACTGACAGGACATATATTAGGCTTTTTTCTGACATAGTGTCCATATCAGTTAAGCCACTTGTTGCTTCCTGGGATGAGTTTGAATATTTTGTCCTGATAAAAATCCTATCCTTGCATATTTACTCACATTGTGAAGTGTTTCACTTTCTCGTCTTCAGTACCCTAGGGTTCCTTCAAGTGAGGAAAAAGATGAAAGTCACTTGGAGCATAGTCCAGGCTTTAGGCAGAGTGGTTGATGATATCCCAGCAAAATTGCTTTGACATTTTCTCTACAGGCCGCAAAATTTCAACAACATTTTGTGACATGCTGACTAGACTCTACAATATCTCCATAAATCTCTCTAGTCGGCCTGGGTGGCTCAGTTGGTTAGACCCACCTACAGATCCCAAGGTTGTAGGTTCAAATCTGGTCTAGACCAATGGTTTTTAAGTGTGCTTAAAAACAACAGCATCCATGTCAGTAGATTTACTGGCATGTAAACGAATTCCTGCAGGATGAAATTCCGGCACACCGGTGATGCTGATGTGATCCTGGCAATTGACAGCGTCATTAAACAACAAAATAATTTTTTAAAAAGTTTTTTCCATAAATCTCTACCAGCTGGCAGTGAATTTCAGCCACGGTTACATGTTTTGGCAACAGAATTTGAATAACCGAGTGGATTTCTTCGTGAGACCAGTTTTCCAAACAAGTTGCCATTTCTGTTCACCTACAACTAGCGCTGTAGGTGGCAGGTGGCTGAAACTCTGCACAGTTACCAACCACATGTATTAGAATTACTGCACACTACTAATTTCTCTATAATGGATGAAACTTCAAGAATGTCAGACTTGTAACCTTGGTTTCTGATCACCCTTCGTATATGTATACAATTTACTTACTGCTGATCCAGGTTTCATTGGTGTGCAACCTGGCAATGGTGTTAGGACATGGCCTCCTGTTTCTGTCTGCCAAAATGTGTCAACAATTGAACATTTCTCATGACCAATTACTTTGTAGTACCACTGCCATGCCTCAGGGTTGATTGGTTCACCAACTGAACCTAATACTTGTAGTGTGTTTAGGCTGTGCCTAGGGACAAGAACAACCATTAATACCTGGATGAAGGAAATAAGAGTATTTTGGACAAGTATCACTCACTAATAATGTGTGAATATATATTTTACCAAGCAATATATTTTAAAGCAACCAAAGCAATTATTTCGCTGTAAAATATTAAGAGCATAACCTAATTTTGGAACGGGCACATAAGCTGTGTATCTTGGTTAGGTGCCAAGATACCTATATATTTAATCAGATGCCCATATCCACATACTGTAATTTTATATAAAAAGATAGACTATGTTAACATTTATGCCCTGGAAACATAAGTACAGAAGAAATTTTAAATTATTGAAGCTTATAATGCAATTAAATGCATTTTCATTAACCTTTGTAGACACCATACTGAATTCATTGAGTATACTTGAATTGTGGGATGTAATCATGTAACACACCATTTTTATGCAAGGAACACTATTATCCATGCACGTTAAGTAGTTACTAAAATAGATAAATAGAAAAGTAGAAACTTGGAATAACTGCTTACCATTATTAAAAGCATGTACATTGCTGAATAGAAGAGGCAAATTTATCTTTATAATATTTCCCTTAAATCAAAATGTTTATATAACTCCTTGCATATCACTGAGTCAACATTTTTAAAGTAAAAACTGAGAAGATAGTTTTTTTTTTTTTTTTTTCTTCCCAATAATTGCAGACTATATATGTTTTACAAAGAGATTAACCTGCTGGTCTGGGAGTATGGAGTCTACATATTCACCAGCTTCACATTTATTTAATTGTAGAAGTTAAGGGTTCTGTATTATGTGAAAATGAATACTTTTTATGTTATTAGATAACATTGGGAACAAAGAGGAGATACAAAGGTTTAAACTGTCACCTAGTGTAATTATTGACCATTCCAATTGATATAATTGTTCCACAGCCAAAGGGTCCTTATAAGCTGTACAGAACTTCCGGAACTTCAGAAGGAGTTAAGGAAGTCCAATGTTCCACTGGTTTTCATATCCATTTGCATCAATATCAGGGAATTTTTCATCTTTATTAGGAATAATTTTGTAAGCGATGAAGAGAGGTAAATGAAATTAATTCATCATTTGAGTTTAAAAAGTTAACTGTGCATTGTTAGACACCAGAGAGTTTTCAATTTCTTATCTGCAGAGAAGCTCAAATAATTCATCAGTTTGATGCATGAGCATTTGAAAGTTACTAGGAAGAACCTATGTTCAGTACCCAGTAAATAATACAGGTATGATTATGAAACAGCACATTAGCTGTTAATTACAAGGCAATAATCTCATTTTTAAGATATATATATTAATTATATCAACAGTCTCTGATGTTAGGAGCAAAATAAGTAAAAAAATTGTTACACAAGCATATGTGTGGAAATGCTTTTTTTAATTATAACTAGATAACCTGTGTGAATAATTCTCACAAACTTGATAAATATCTATATCCAGTCCAAATATAAAAGGTTAGAATCTATGTACTTATGTATATTTTATTTTTGCAAGCATAAGTACTCATGTAGGGATTTTAGGACATGTTATGTTATAGGATGTTACATAAATCTACAGATTCTGTAACATTACACCTTTAATGTTAGCATTGCATTATATATAATGCACTGCAATATTTGTTGGTTGGCATCTCGACACTTGTGACATACCTGAACACATTCTCAGTTCATCACAATAAATGTAAAGATGTTAAGAATCCAATTTGAAATACACAGCACGAGATTAAGCATTTTAAATTTAAAATTGAAAGCACATTTTATAATGACATATCATTGATTTGAAATTATCAGCTCATGGGAAATATTCAAAATATCCTCATCTCTTAGAAATTGTTAGAAAATGTTCAAAATATTCTCCTTTGTCTTCTACACACATATGAATTCACTAGATCATTAACTATTGCACCATTTCAAAAACCACTAAGCATTATGCAATGCTTTTGATGGCTTTCAAGACTTGTTGATAAAATAGCTTTCCATATGGAATTTCAATTGTATAAATGCAAGGCATGTCCAGAAAGTAAGTGCCATTTCATTGTACCACCACTGTAAGACTAGTGTCGCAGTTACATGCATGCATGCATGCATGCTCATCTCTCTGGTTCATTGTTTGTCCTCTGACATCATTACCAACGGGTAGTATTGTGTTTACAGTTGTTAGTGATCGTTCAAAATGTTTAAGACAATTTCTGATCCTGTCGACCCTGAAGTGTGTTCTGCAATGCACAATGTGAAGCCAGCTGAAATTCATCATCAACTTGAAGAGATTTATGGTAAAAATGTAATGATAGATGGAATGGTGAAAAAGTAGGTTAGACAATTTAATGATGCACAATCCATGTTCATAATGAAGCACACATCGGGCGGTCTTCTGTTGTCACTGATGATTTGGTTGAACAAATGAATGAAGCAATTCATGAAAACAGAAAGCTCACAATAAGAATGTTTTGTGATTTCTTTCCACAAACTTCAAAAACTGTTTTTGCGTGAAATTATCACTGACCATACCTTTCTTTGAAGGGGGCATACAAAAGTTGATTCCCCGCTATAATAAATGCCTGGACAATGGTGGCAATGACGAAGAATAGGTTAGGGAACACTCTTTCATGTACAAATGTTGTGAAAACAAGTATTCTATGCCTTTTTTTCCAAACCAGTAGCTACTTTTCAGACACGCCTGTGTGCCAACAGGCAAAAATCCAAAGGGTTCAGGTGAACATGCTGACCATAGAACTGGTCCTCCCTACCTATCCATTTACCATGGTGATATCAAGCAGTGCATTCCAGAGACTGAAGTATAATTGCAGTACTCAACACCAAGACAGAATAACTGCAATTAAATAACTACATTGCCATTTAGGATCAGCAGGTTAAATTGGTTATCTGGTAAAATAAACTAATTATAAGAAACTTAGGCTATTGGGTTATACTTTGAAACACACTGAATGTAAACCCTCAATAACGACTCAAAAACTAAACATTTCTAGGTGTTAAGTGTTGCAGAAGGTTAAACACAAGTCTTTCTCCCTTACTTTTTAACTGGCTCATCCCCAAATTTCATGAGAGCTCTGAGTGCTGTGGGTGCTGTGTAGAATTGACTCACTCTATACTTGTCAATTATTCCCCAGTATCTGTCATTTTCAGGATAAAACGGTGTTCCTTCAAACTGTAAAAGTGAAATAAAAAGGCCATTAGTTAAAATTAAGTTAAGTATATTCACATGATTTGATACTTTGTCATATGAAACTTTACACAAAAAGTAAAAAACTGGCCAGTACAAAGTTTATCAGTAGAAACCTGCTTCTGTATTTTTAAATGGAACACAGAAGCATTCTAAAAATGTAATAAATTGAAATGGGACTTGTTATGGTGTTCGATTATGATTTAATGTTGATAGTATAATTTTACAGTCTTTTCCTTAATGCAATGGTAGTATTGCTGCTTACCAAGCAGGTTCAATTCCCTATACTAGTGCGAATGTTCTCCCACCGGAAGACCTGGTCCAAGGTGCACTTAGCCTTGTTAGGTTAATGAGACAGTTGAGGAGCTACTTGACTGCGAAATAGCAACCCATTACTGTGAAGACCGCTTATACCAGCTGGGATGGGACCAGGATGCTCAGCATGTCCCATCCTCCAGTACTGCACCCCACTCATGCTGCCTGTGGCAGGCATGTGTAGGGTGAGAATTTATATGGCTACTACAATATATGTGAAGTATAATGCATGAAAAAATGTAGAAGCATATGACATAAAATGCTTCAGATATCTTTTATAAAATATGATGATGCAGTTAGTAGCACGTTTGCCACAGGAGCGAAGCACCCGGTTTCGATCCCTGGTACCAGCATGAGCATTTTTTCCCCTGCTGCAAGGTCTAGTATGGGGAGCATTCAGCCTCGTTAGGTTCTGGGAGTCAATTGAGGAGCTATTTGATGGAGAAGTAGCGGCCCCAGATTGAAAAGGCCACATAACTGGCTGGAAAGGCTCTTGACGCTGACCACGACCCACCCTCCAATACTGCACCCCTTGACATAGCAAAAGCTTCCTTACTTTCTTTTCTACATATAACAAGAAGAGGAAGTACTGTATTTGCCCCAAAATTTTGATTTTTTTTTTTTATTAACGTCCTCCAACATTGTGTCATATCGGACAAATGAATGAAATGGGTGAAATGATGCTCAAATGAGCCCGAGGTCCATGGAGCTTTAAGTTATCTGACATTCGTCTTCTCAGGATAGGGAAAACCTCAGAAAAAACCTTACCCGGATAACTTACCCTAAGCGAGATTCGAACTCGCAACCTCTTGAACATGAGGCAGACACGCTAACCATCACACTACCGAGGTAGGCCCAAAATTTTGATGTTGAGACTTCACTAGAAATATGTTTTAAGATTCCCTAAATAAAAATAAAACCTCCTTGGAGAAGTGTCCGTGTCCGAACGCTAGTTAGACAATGTGTTAGACTTTCACATTATGTCTCATTGCATTATGTTAGGTTGGTTTGTAAGTCTGAAATAGGAAGCAGTAACAAAAAAAATGGTATGCAATATCCTAATCCTAAAGGACTTAGTGTGTTTGTTAAAAAAATAGAGAAACAAAATAAAGCCATGGAATAATTATTACTTTTCTGCACTACAGATGTAGGGTTATGGTGATAGTTTAAATTCCTCATTATGTGTGTTTTGTAAAGCAGAAGTGCTATGAAGTTAAGTTAATTCACCGACAGGCTTAGCTTACCAACACTGAAGTTGCACCATTGGCAAGTGGTCCATATACTACATATGTGTGTCCTGTAATCCATCCCACATCGGCAGTGCACCAATACACGTCACCAGAACGATAATCAAACACATACTTGAATGTGGTAGCAGCATAAAGCAGGTAGCCTCCTGTAGTATGAAGGACACCCTTTGGTTTACCTGTAGAACCACTGCAAAACAAATGCAAAAGTAATGCATATTCATAGTTGTCTGGCTTTAGCTTCCACAGAATGCAGTACAAAACTAAATACCAAGTAATCATCAGATATGTATTACAACTGGGCACACTGAGCAAATACCCAAAGAAAAACTATAAGCAGGATATGAGTAAGTAGTTTTAAGGCTGAATTTTTAAAGAATTGTAAAAATTCTTACGTGTTCCATTCCCATAACTTTCTCTACATTATAGTTTACTTTTATGTGCAAGGAGCATTTAGAAATAATTTACAATTTTGTTTTTATAAATATTGCTCAATCTATGGGATGTCCTCTTGTAGGACAATGAACTGAGACTAGTACACCTTGCAAATGCTAGATGGCAGTTGTGAAGAGAGTGCACAGTAAAAGAAGAGCACTTGTTTGTTTTTAAGTGGAGAAAGCCATGGACAAGATGCAGTGGGTATATTGTGGACTATCAAAGCTACCACCGAAGCCCATACCTAAAGTAAACTAGAAATTAATAAGTAATATTAATAATAACTAATACTAGCCAGTTTCCCTCATGAAGAATTAGTGCTTAGGATGGAATATGTCTCGTTCTCTACCACTGACCCTAAGGATCTAGCTGTTGACAGGCCCTTAAACTCCACTCCACTCTAGAATTGAACAGAGGGGAGATTAAGGCTTCAGATGTTTGCTGCCATAGCCTTCACTACAATATGGCAAGAGAGAGGTGAAATGACAGAATGCAGAAATAACCATGCCAAGGCTTCGGAATCCTGTGTCGCTATACTTGCTACTCACTCTCGCTATACTCTCACTTCAGACATAAATACCCCAGGGGTGACTTACTTTCCCTTGTAGTACCTTACAAACTGAATATTGCTGACATGTGACACTTACCTAGTATATAACATAAAAAGGGGATCTTCAGCACCAACCCATACTGGATAACACGATGAGGATGCATCTTCCATCTCTTCATGCCACCAAACATCTCTTGATTCATTCCAAGGAATCTAGAAAAATGAGGATTAAAATAAGGCAAGCAAAGGCATTACCAAGATGAATAACACAGCAGAAAAAAATTAGAGGAATATTAATACAAAGAAAAAGGTCTTATCTGAAGTACCATCATGGCATTTGACATAAATTTCAGTATATAATCTCAATATATTTTGCATTTATGTTGCACTTTAGTATAATTCTCGCATTTTGAATTAATGTTGCATTTTATCACATGTTCAAAACACATTTAACAGTGGTTTATAGCCAACATATTCAACATGAAGTATGTGAAGCTTCTTAGGGGGATATGTAAAATTTAGAATATGCATACCATAGTATAATATGTTTCCTGAATGATCACTAGAAACTAATGATATTTTAGCCAGAGTGAGCTAAACTTCCCTCTGTCCTTGAATCCATTTAGCTTACTCTGCTGGTCTACACAACAATGATACCTTACAGCTGCACTTGCTAATCATTTGTAACCTTTGTTGCAAATGCCAGTAATAGAAATGACTCTAAACGTGTGTATGTTAGAGACTGATTTATAATCTTTCAGTATTCAGTATATCTTTGAGGTTATGTGCAAGTTCGTTTTCTTTACTCAAGGTTTTCCATTCTTTATATTTGTGAACTGATTTTCAAATTGTCACTGTTGAATTTCTTTTTATTAATATGGTAGTGAACTACATATGTTAACATCATCCCTTTTAGATCAAATATAATAATTTGGAAAACTACAAGTATACTATTTTTATTAATTTTAACAATTGGCGTATATTACAAAGAAAAACAATAACAACCAAAAACATAATCTTCCTCAACCAAAAAAAACATTAATAAAAAATATGTATAAATAAATTTGCTATAAGAGGAAACTGATAAATCCATTAAACAAGTGGTAGTCTTGAACCACCCCCAGTGAAAAGTGCATCAATGCATGTTCTTCTACGGACATTGGTGAAAACTGTGTTGAAATTTATCCATCTATGAGCAAGTGGAAAAACCCAAGAAACTTGAAATACTGATATTACAGTGAATCTTACATTAAATATGGATTCGTGTCCAATATGTGTGATTCATCTCTACCTCTCTGCATTACTTGTAACCAAACTCTGTAAAATAATTCTATGAAACCATACCTACCTCACAAATTCATTGAATGTGTGTGTGTGTGTGTGTGGGCGCACGCTCTCTGTAACATAGTTCCTGTATTTATTTTATACATCTATAGCACAAACCTCCTTTTTGTATTATTTAGTAAATTGTAAAGTTGCATATATAGTTATGTATAATTTGAATTAAGAACAATTTTAGGACCTAGACCTAGGGGTACAGTTTGGAATGGAAAATTGTTTTTGGGAGAAAAACAGGTTCAATACAACTGGTTTAGGCATAAGCCTCAATGAGCATTTTGTTCTATATCCTGTGTAACGATCCAGCAGAAATGAACGAATACCACTTGAAGACCTGTGAAGCATTAAGATCAGAAGAAACTACAGTTCAAAAGTATTGGAAAGCACGAATGCTAATGGCTTCATTGCCAGATGCAAGGCACTAGAAAACAACAACAACAACAACGTTTGCGAAAAATCATCCTATGTAGTTCCTAGCACTTCTGGTCCTGTGGTTATGAAATTTGGTTTTTGTAAGATTTAATTGGAGTTGTCTAAGATAATTTTGGTACAAAAATTGCAGATAATACTTCAGAAGAAACTGACAAGTGCATGTAACAGTACATCACATACTTTTGTTAATTCAAATCTCTCCTTCAGAACTTAATAGGATTATTAAAGAAATTCTGAACACAGAACTCCTAAGTTATCTTAACACCAGATATGAACTTACTTTGTTATCATATGCTTTTCTCTTCTCTGGAGAACTTTCTCCATTAGTTTCATTAGTTGTTCCATTTCTGTTTTGAGAGGCACTCAATCTCGGCAAATGTCGCACAACAATACAGGTCTCAACTTCATGTCCCAGCTTCTTGCAACGATCCAAAGCTGCAACAGTTGTGGAAAACCAAATACTTCATAAATAAATAAAAATGCTAATCCACGTTCATCAGATATTTTTCTGGGGAAAGACTCAAGACTGATTGGTTAATCTTCTAGTGACTTCTATATGATCTCCAACAAAGAAAACATATTCCTACCAATGGAAGATGGTAACTATACTCATCTGATGAGGAGAGGCAGACAAAATAAGGATATCTTATTTGCTACTTTCACATAGCTTTCTCTATTCACTACATTTTGTTACTTTATCATGCATAGAAAAACTGTATTCTGACCAAACATTCAAGACTAAGATTTCATTGGAAATATACATTTTATGGTTCCTGTGTTTAAAAAAAGCATTTTTAGAAAAAAGGTCAATATGTAAGAAAGAGAGAGGGAGAGACAGAGAGAGAAGAGCATAACTCAAAAACACAACTTATGTTAAATACTTCTGTTTCATTAACAATTTCCGGGGTATCATTGCTATTGGCTTGAATTTTCCAATACTAAATCATTTAGAAGTGCTGCACTATTTGTTGCTTGCCTCGAAGAACATGAAATTTCAGAGCCAATACATAGCAACCAGTTTTCTAAAGATTTCACTATTGCTTCAGCCTCCTGATTCTTCCTTGTGCTTACGAGATACGTGAGATTACCTTTGCAAACGTGTAATTGGATTAATATAAACTAATTGGTATGACAAGTATAAAAATAAATTGCCAAAATAACAATATGCGTACCTATAACTGTTCAAAAGCATTTAAATACGAATTTTGGTCATTAAATTTGTTTGATTTTTATATTTTAGACTTTTTCTTTCATACTGTGACGCTGTCCGTGGGTGGAAGCCTCAAAGACTCACGGTCGAGCTCATACCACTTGGCGGCTGCATGGGTCAAAAAGATAGTCCAGGTCAAGCTCTCGCCAGTAAACACCCTACAATGAGGACGATAGAACAAACAGTTTCGAGAACGTTTGACTGCTGGCTTGTTAGTGGAAGCTCGAGAAAAGGTGAACTTCCAGAAAAAGTCATGCTGCGTCATTCTAGCCTATTAAAACCTTATAGGATGGTAAGAGAAGGCGGTTTGGTGAGACAAAGGGAAGAGTAGTAGTTGTACGTGATGGAATCGTGAGTACTGAACGAGACAGCTGTTATGGCAGTGCCTGTGTGTACAGTCGTCACGTGAGCGATCTGCATGTGTCAACAGAGACAGCTTGGGGCATTTAACGTGACGGATTTGTATTGAAGAGTAGTTTTAGTGGGTGTAATCGTCGAAGGTGTGTCTGTCTGTGTCTGTCCGTCTGTGTCTGTGTGTCTGTGTTTGTCTGTGTGTGTCTGAGATTGTCTCGTTATGTCTGAGTGTCTAGTTATGTCTGAGTCTGTGTGTGTCTATCTGAGTGTGTGTCTGTCTGTGTCAGTGTGTCTGTCTGTGTATGTGTGTGTCCGTCTGTATGGTCAAGTCTACCTGTGTGTGTCCGTCTCTGTCTGTGTGTGTCCGTCTCTGTCTGAGTGTGTCTGTCTGTGTCTGTCTCTGACTGTGTCTGTCTGTCTGTCTGTCTGTGGCTGTCTCTTTCTACCCGTTTCTGCCTGTCTCTGCCTGTGCCTGCCTCTGTCTCTCTTTGCGTCTCTCTATGTCTGTCTGCGTCTCTCTGTGTCTGCGTCTCGCTGTGTCTGCGTCTTTCTGTTTCTCTCTGTATCTCTCTCTGTCCCTCTGTGTATGTGTCTCTCTGCGTCTTTCTGTGTCTATCTCTATGTGTGTACGTGCGTGCCTGCGAGCGCGCGCGCGCGCGCGCGCGTGTGTGTGTGTGTGTGAAGATTACGAGACGACCTGAACACCCGTGACTTGTAAGGTCAGAAAGGACTGTAGATTGTGTTAAAGTTAAAACAGAACTGTGGTTTTTTGCTTCAATTTAGAGGAAAATAAAGTGACAGAAATAGTAGTTGGACATCACACAGATGTAAGAAGTGGGATTTGTCAAATTGTCATTTTTGTCACACTGTCATGAATGACGTTTGTAAAAGTTTCAATTTGTTATTATATTTTGTAATTTTTCTTTCATAATATGTCAAACACTCCGTATTGTAGCTACTTTTCTGCATTTATTACATACTATTTTAAGGAATAAACATATTGATTAAGATTAATACTAATAATAATAGTCATAATAATATTTTAATAAATACTACGACTACTAATAGTAATGATAATGATAATAGTAATACCTAACATGTTTCAAGCTTGCATGTGTCACTGTTAAACAAGTGAAAAATAAACGCCTTGTTTGTTTTCTTGAGTCACGTTTTCTTTGTTATTGACCCATGCTGAATGTTAAATATTGATTCACTTCCTTGTTTACCCTCAAACGCCAGACTGGGTGAAACGTACTAATATAAAGCTCCGTTGAAGGTCATGTTATCGCTTGAAATATCAAGAAAATGGGCCTTTACTTTCACGGAACCTTCATTGCTATTTGCCACACCAAAAGAATTTCAGATTGCTTCCTTCTATACGCAGAGAGGAACAAAAGCGCTCCCATTTCCGCTTCTTTGTTCGCTCGTTCTGGCTAGTGGGCGTTGTTGCTGTTTACCTTCCCTTGACAGGGCTTAGCCACAGAAAAGATGCTATAGAATGGCTTGTTTAGGTTTTTGGGATGTGGGATGGAAAGGAACTAGCGCTAATTTTGAAGGATCCTTAACGGTTGCCTTTTCAAGAGCAGCAGCCATGTCGCTGGCGCCTGCAAGTGTCCAAAAATATGTTTTTAAAGTTCAGTGGTCACTCCCAAGAGGACTCGAAGGGCGCAAGCTTGGACAGGGTCCCTAACAACTCCAGATTGAACGGATCCGACGCCGTTAAAGCATGTTCACAAGTCCCGAGACACCCTGTGGCTTAAATGAAGCCGCTCAGAGAGCAGATCCAGCAGGGAGAAACCTCCAGAAAGCGTACTACCGCCCAACCGCAACAAGTCAAATACCGTCGCCTGGAAATATCAGAGGTTTCATCGAATTATATCCTCATTCACTCACTCACTCGCTCACTCACTGTCTCTCTGTATCATCCCTCTGTTTCACATACACATAAGACTATTCTAATTCTTGGATTGCTTTCAGAGATTTCCAAACGTGCATTTCTGTTAAAGTTATCTAATTTTTGCAGCATATGAAATATTCTCTCTCCCTTAGTCAGTTATGTTGGAAAACTTTCTGCTTTCACATTAATTTGTTAAAACATTTTAACTATGACTGACACAAACTTTAATGGCGGGTGGCTCAACACAACATCCAATCAGTCTTGCCACACCTTGCAGTGTTGTATACTTAAATACACTGTGAAATCACACTGTAAAACCGGTGATATAAATGTAATTTGCACTCACAAAATTTAGTTGCACAGCAGGAAAGAGAATAGTCGTGGTGGGCTATCAGCCGCCATTAAATTTTGTATCTAACATTAAAGCAATTAAAACTTAAGTGAAAAACGTCCTGGAGTATTTAGTCTATGTACTGCCTTTATTATTATTCCTGCTACAGAAACAGTTTGCAGTAAAATAAAAAACTCTACTGCTAACTTCTTAACAACAAAATGAATGCACTACGTGTTGGTGTGATGGCGCCTGTATGTAAACCAAACCTCTCGCATTGCTGTTCACCGTTTGGCCTATATAAAGGCGCTCTTGTTTGAAGTACGGGACTTCTGAAGTTTTTAAGCGGCTTATGTGCGAGGAATACATTAAGAAACTGTGGAGGTAGAGTTGTGTGTTTTAATAAGACAGAACCATCCCTTCTGTCAAGTACATTAACTTCAAAAGTTTATAAGCTAGACACTTATAAGAGAAAACAAACCTGCATCACATATTTCCTTGAGACACAGTAGTTTTGCACCTCTCCAAACTCCGTCTGTTGTCACTAGCACCTTGCATTTCGAGTCTAGCATTCGTTCGGCGAGGGAATCTGCTGAGAATCCTGCAAACTGTTATCATTTTAAATTACTATTCATAATACGTAAGATTACAAATTATACTTGCATTTTGAACGAATGTTTCAATAATTAAATATTAGTATATTTCATACATTATCATATACAAATATCAGCTGATCATTCCTTTATATTGTACAAATGATCACTGGTTCATTCTTCTGTTTAGTTCAAGTATGGACACGAGAGGAGAGGTAGCGATTGAACTTGCCTCACTCTTGCCGATTGACAAAGGTTGTTTTGATACAACAAACGCAGTGGTGTCTTAGTTCCACCTGCGTGGTAGTAATGACTTTTACGCTGTAATTATCTACTTTGTTTCTATTAAACACATTTTCCATACAATAATTATTACAGCCATCTGCCGTAGTTAGGAAAAATACATAATCTTCAAGTATATAACCTTCCTTTATCTTATGCACGTAATATTCTTACAATGCCTTATTATTAATGTACTAAATTGTTTCCCTTTCACAATAAATAAAGCAGCAATGCTCAATTACTATTTATCCTGAAAAATACTTTAAAACTATTTGATCAACGTAATAATTTGAAACACGAAATACAATTGCTTATGTTAAATAAACTAATAATAACTTAAACCCCTAAAAAGTGGTATCATATCGTCCCTTTTATGTTTAAAAATACGAGTATTCAGCAAGTACCTTTTGGAATAGTAAATAAATACCTGTAGGACCATCAGTTTGATTTATGCTTCTGATCAAAGTGGCGTTTGATATTGTAGGGCTTTATATTTATAAACTAAAATCAGCATCTTTTCTGTTCTTGTAACTTACAACAAATTCTCTCTACCACTCCTCATGAAGCAGACGTCCCGACGAAGTCATGCTCGCCACTGAATGAGGCTGTCGGAACCTGAACAGCAGTGAAGAGGAGGGATGAGTGGTGGAGTGAGGCAAGAACGCGTTTCAGCGGAGTGGCCCTTTTGAGCCGATTTTACCCATGTCTGATTTAGTTGAACTGCACTAATGAATATATTTTAGGTTATTTTTATAGAATTTGACATTTTCTGGTCAACTTTTTGACATACAGTGTTCAAATTCATATTTTATTTATAAAATCTTCCGGATAAATATCATTCAACGTCTGAGCTTTTCAGATAAATGTTATGATATTACTTGTGATAATTTCATACACAGGGGTGTTAAATTATCATATACGGATTATCACCTGGTCGTTCTTTTGTTTTGTATAAATTACCACTAGCTCACTCTTTTGTTTAGTCAGTGGCGCCAACTGTAACCCATAAATCGCTAAAAACAATTCATTACACATTACAATCGATTAAAAATCAAACTAGCAATCCATTTAAATTTGAAAACTGTGTTTTAACAATTTTTCCTTTAATAATTAATGTATTTTTCCAAGAGAAAGGTTAGGTTGAGATCATAAGCTGGTTTTGTGTTATAACAACAAAAGAAGATCGAAATATAATTCTTGGGTTTCACTTTTCTCAGTTGGCAATGTTGAGTAAGTCAAGCTACACTAATCGAAATGAATATACTCGTATTTTAGGTTATGATTATTTTTTCATAGAATTTAACGTTTTATGGTTAAATATTTGCGATATAGTATATATATTCATCTTTTATTTATGAAATAGTTCAGATAAATATCATTCGACACTCTGAAATCGCTCGAGAATTTATTGGTTAGATCAGACGTCTTATGATGTTACTTGTGATAAAAATGAACAAGTATATACAACATTTGCGACTAAATGTTAAGTGAAGATTTGCAATTTGTTCAACTCCTATATACAGTGCATACATTTTATCTTTCCCCACTTGACCTGTGTCCGTCAATGCGAAATTTCTTGCGCGCCAGTCCAGCGCTCGTATAGCCGGTTGTCTGGTTACTATACTCGGTACTGATTTTAAATTCAGTGCAGTAAATGTTTTGCGTGCATTCATGTCCGTGTTTGCATCTGGTGCTCGTGTCTTTGTTAATAAATAATTTTCATATCCTATAAATACTTAAAATACGAATCGCCTGTTCAATGTCAGAGAGAGACTTCTAATATCGTATTCTTGGTAAAGGACAGAGTTTATAAAACATGTTTATGAATATGCAATGCTTTGTAAAAGTACATCGAAACGAAATAACAAACACTTCGAGCAGCAGAGCTGCAACATGTACATTGAAATGAATTTAGACACTGGAAAGCCTGCTTCGCAGCAAAGAAGAATGATTTACCTTCACCATTCTCTTTGAAAAATGAAGTATTCACCGGTCGTACGGCGTGGGGGTTGTGTGAAGCTGCGCTGTCTATTATCGCTTCCACTCCAGGTCCTCGAGCGGGGAAAAATAAAAAGTATGCTCTGCACTATTGCAGTCAATTTTAATTCTACACTGTTTTAATCTGTATAAGCTTTTTATCACATATAACAACAAAACCATCACTTCAGTTCAACGTGACTTATGCTCATAGCAATAGTTTATATTATAGAATCTGTAAGGTGTATCGAGAAATGTCTGAATGAGGGCTTATTTACTGAGAGATCATAGCTTTTATAAGTGTATAATTAAGAATTTAGAGCCATGAACTTCTTTGCTTCTTTTTTAAGTAATCTTTACACAAGAATAGTCACCTGTATTTTCCAACTGTAATCTGCGAACTGCTACCGTTACACGCAGAAATATTTTTAAGTTACATTATCTCTTTGTACTATCTATTACAAAAGTAAATACCCATCTTCGGTGAGACGTGCGCGATGGGTCACCTAATTCTCAGGCGTGCTAGCATAGGTGGTATGAGAATTAAATTAGTCATTGCTTCCCTTGCTGCTCGGAGGAAATAGCAGCCATGTCACCTCGCAACTCACCTCACCTCGTGGCTTTGAAAAGCAATATTTCAGCAATCTTTCTACATTAACGGGCAAACATTGCAGATTCAACTTCAGGGCACCTGCACAACATATGTTCTTATGGTGTATCTGTTAAGATGTGGACTAGAACTAAAACGACTCCAGTGTTGGTACTGAACTTATAGAACGCCAGTCAGCCTAAAGCCGTGTGTTCACTATAGCTGTACTGGCTAAGACGTGTTCTTTCAAATGACCAGTGTAGACTGACATGGGTTCGAATCCCATCTAACATATCCCTTTTTATTTCCCTTTTTATTTTTTCTTTCTTAACGGGAACATTTTTATTTATATAATCCGTGCGAAATATAAAATTATACAAACTAATGCAATCTATTTCTAATAAAGCTCCTCCTTTAGGTATTTTTATTCCGCGTACCGTTGTAGCCTTTCCTGCCGTCTTATGAATGCTGTAGTATGATGGAAATTTTACAAATGAATGCATCCTAAGATATCAATTGCTGAAAATGAAACTGGGAACACGCCTACCTCAATTGTCAAACATTCGCCTTGAAATTAATATTTCCCTTAAAACATTCGCATTCAAAAGCAACTCTATGAATTTCGTAGGCTATTACCATATTAAAATATATAAGCGTGTAAAAGTGTCAATTACCAGATCTGGATGCCAGTGAATATGACACATTAAACAGAACAGAATGCAGTTGTTGAAGCAACCTTTGTACCCAGCAAAGTTATCATGTCGTTTATTTCCAAGCAGACACAAGGTTGCCATGTCCCCATTAACTCAATTTGTAGCAGTGTGCCTTCATCTGATTTTCCGTTCCTAATAAAAAGCTGCGGAGAACTAAACACGTTTATTAATCTTGTATTACAGAAAATAAACATGCGAAAGACGAGGTTCGAACGTATGGTGTAACCCATAAGAAAAGAGAGGTGCCATTCATGACTCAAACAAAAGGTAAAAATTTGTTGTCCAGTGTAATATTTTAGAGTGCGATTATATAAAAACCTTAACTGAAGATAAGAAACAGTTAAACACTTTTGGTTGCAAATCAAATGAAATCAAAGTGATTATTAATGCTCCTTGTTTGCAGGACGTTAAAACACAAAACTTTGTACTGTGATAATCGCTTGTTTTGCACAGAAAAAGAACAGGCTCTTACATTAAAAGCATTTTAAGTGCTAGAAATTTTAAATAAAATAAATATTTCAAAAGTGATGCTTTTTAAAAGGGTTCTTCAAGACAGGTAAGGTCTTAAAGACATTATTGTTCTTGAAGATTGGCGTATATTCTGAGTAGGTAATAAACATAAATTGATCACTGATACTAGTGATTTCAATCTCATTTGTCTGTCATTAATAAAAATAAACTAAACGAACTTAAACTCCACACTAAACACAGCGATACTCGTGCTTGTTATAGAAATATTGTCTTTCCTTATTCCTCTAAATAAAAGTAAGCGAATACTTAGAAAAAGAAACGCAAATTTTTAAACAATTTCTAAAGATGCACACGAACTTTCCGCCTTGCAGTGAAATTAGCTGCTAAAGTAGTGACAGCAAGTTTAATATCATATGATACAGCGCGAAGCCCCAACTGACGAATAGCTAAGAGCGCTTCGTCGTTGACTGAGAAATTCAGAACTGCTAGCTGCCGGGGGTTCGATCCTCGTCTTTCCCATATTTATTTTCTGTAATACAAGATTAACAAACGTGTTTAGGTCTCTACAGCTTTTTACCAGGAACGGAAGATCAGATGAAGGCACACTGCTACAAATTGAGTTAATGGGGACATGGCAACGTTGTGTCTGCTTGGATATAAACCATATGACAATCTTGCTGGGTGTAAAGGTTGCTTCAACAACTGCATTCTGTTCTGTTTAATGTATCGTATTCACTGGCATCCAGATCTGGTAATTGACACTACTACACGCTTATATATTTTAACATGATGATAGCCTGCGAAATTCATAGAGATGTTTCTGAATGCGAATGTTTTAAGGGAAATATTAATTTCAAGGCAAATGTTTGACAATTGAGGTAGTCGTGTTCCCAGCTTCATTTTCAGCAATTGATATCTTAGGATGCATTCATTTGTAAAATTTCCATCATACTACAACATTCATAAGACGGCAGGAAAGGTTACAACGGTACGCGGAATAAAAATACCTAAAGGAGGAGCTTTATTAGAAATAGATTGCATTAGTTTGTATAATTTTATATTTTGCACGGGTTATATAAATAATAATAATAATAATAATGCTCCCGTTAAGAAAGAAAAAAGAAAAAGGGAAATAAAAAGGAATATGTTAGATGGGATTCGAACCCATGTCAGCCTACACTGTTCATTTGAAATAACACGCCTTAGCCGGCACAGCTATAGTGAATAGTGGAGTTCGGTGTGACTGATTAAACTCACGTTCTATAAGTCTAGCACTAAAAGTGAATCATTTTAGTTCTAGTCCACAACTTAACAGAAACACCATAACATATGGTTCAGTTCAGGTGCACTGAAGTTGAATCTGCAATGTTTGCCCGTTAATGTAGAAGGATTGCTGAAATATTGCTTTTCAAAGCCACGAGGTGAGGTGTGTTGCGAGGTGACATGGTTACCATGTTCTCCGAGCAACAAGGGAAGCATATGACTAATTTAACTCTCATACCACCTATGCAAGCACGCCTGAGAATTAGGTGACCCATCGCGCACGTCTCACCGAAGTTGGGTATTTACTTATGTGAAAGATAGTACAAAACCTTCGCGTCAACTTATTACTCGGCACACGGAGAGCGGACAGAACTGTTTAGGAACAGCAGAGTGCGGGGCAAGTAATTCCCCGTAATACGACCAGTGTCAAAATGAAATCTCTATATAACATCCCTTCTTGACTATCCCTTCCGCTGTAACGTAGCATCATTAACGTTTGTATCTGAGAATGCATCATCTTTATACTTACCACTATGGAATGGACGGCGCCAATTCGGGCACAGGCAAGCATTGTGATGACCACCTCAAGTATCATAGGCATGTATATCGCCACTCTATCGCCTTTAGTGACACCTTTAGACTTGAGGACGTTGGCAAACCTGCATACTTCTTCCAGCAACTTTCTGTAGGTAAGTCTGCTGTAGTCATCTGGATCGTTTCCTTCCCTGCAACAGAGCATTACATTCACTCAACTCTTCTAGTATTAATAAATAATTTCAAAAGACAAAATCTGTGTCATTCAAACTAGAAGAACCCAATTTATGGGACTAGACCACTTTCTTTCTCTAACTCTCCTTTATCTTTCATTCAGACCCTCTCCCCTGTCTCCCCTTCTAACCCTTTTTTCTGTTTCTCTCTTCTTCTCTTTGTCTCCCTTTCTTTCTCTCTCGCACTCTTTCTCTCTCACTCTCTTTCTCCCTCTTTATACTCTCCCCTTCTTTCTCCATTCTATCCCCCTTTTACTTGCCATTTTCTCCTTTACTCTTTTTTTTCTGTCTGTCTGCCCTGTCGCTCTCTGTGCCTCGCTCTCTATGTCTGTCCCTCTCGCTCTCTGTGTCTGCCCCTCTATCTTTCTCTCTCTCCGTCAATGTCTGTCTCTGTCTCTCTCTGTGTCTCTCTCAGTGCTCCTCTTACTGTGTGTCTGTCCCTCTCTCTGTCTGTGCCTCTCTTATTGTGTCAGTCCCTTCTACTGTTGTGTCTGTCTGTGCCTTTTTCTGTGTGCCTGTCCCTCTCCCTGTCTCTCTCTGTGTGTCTGTCCCTCTGCCCGTCTGAGCCTGCCTGTGCCTCTCTCTGGGTGTCTGACCCTCTCTCTGTCTGTGTCTGTCTCTGCCTCTCTCTGTGTATCTGTCCATCTCTCTGTCTGTGTCTCTGCCTCAATCTGTGGGTCCGTCCCTCTCTCTGTGTGTCTGTCCCTCTCTCTGTCTGTGTCTGTCTGTGCCTCTCTCTGTGTGTCTGTCCCTCTATCTGTCTGTGTCTGTCTGTGCCTCTCTCTGTCTGTGTCTCTCTGTGCCTCTCTCTGTGTGTCTGTCCCTCTCCCTGTGTGTCTGTCCCTCTCTCTGCCTGTGTCTGTCTGTGCCTCTCTCTGTGTTTCTGTCCATCTCTCTGTATGTGTCTGTCTGTGCCTCTGTCTGTGTGCTTGTCCCTCTCTCTGTCTGTGTATGTCTGCGCCTCTATCTGTCTGTGTCCATCCCTCTCTCTGTCTGTGTCTGTCTGTGCCTCAATCTGTGGGTCTCTCCCTCTCTCTATCTGTGCCTCTGTTCGTGTCTGTCCCTCTCTCTGTCTGTGTGTGTCTGTGCCTCTTTCTATGTCTGTGTATACCTAAAACTAACTGTGTGTCATTCCCTCTCTATGTCTGTATCTGCCTATAACTCACTCTGTGTGTCTGTCCCTCTCTCTGTCTGCGTCTGTCTGTGCCTCTGTTTGTGTGTCCGTCGCTCTCTCTGTCTGTGTCTGTCTGTGCCTTTGTCTGTGTGACGTGCCTCTCTCTGTCTGTGTCTCTCTGTGCCTTTCTCTATGTGTCTTTGCCTCTCTCTCTGCGTCTCTGTCCCTCTCACTGTGTGTGTCTGTCTGTGCCTCTCTCTGTCTGTGTCTGTCCCCCTCACTGCCTGTGTCTGTCTTTGCCTCTCTCTGTGTGTCTGTCCCCCTCTCTGTCTGTGTCTATCTGTGCCTCTCTCTGTGTGTTTGTCCCTCTCTCTGTCTCTTCCGCCTGTGCCTCTCTCTGTGTGTCTGTCTGTCCCTCTCTATGTCGGTGTCTGTCTGTGCCTCTCTCTGTGTGTCTTTCCCTCTGCCTGTGTGTCTTTCCCTCTGTCTGTGTGTCGGTCCCTCTCTCTGTCTGTCTGTGCCTCTGTCTGTGTGTCAGTCCCTCTGTCTGTGTCTGTCTGTGCTTCTGTCTGTGTGTCTGTCCCTCTCTCTGCCTGCGTCTGTCTGTACCTCCCTCTGTCTGTGTGTCTGTACCTCTCTCTGTCTGTGTCTGTCTGAGACTCACTCTGTCTGTGTCTGTCCCTCTCTCTGTCTGTGTCTGTCTGTGCCCCTGTCTCAGTGCTTGTCCCTCTCTCGGTCTGTGTGTGTCTGTCCATGTCTCTCCCTGTGTGTGCATGTGCCTCTCTCTGTCTGTGTCTGTCCCTCTCTCTATCTGCGTCTCTCTGTGCCTCACTCTTTATGTCTGCCACTCTCTCGGTCTGTGTCTGTCTGTGCCTCTCTCTGTGTGTCTGTCCATTTGTCTCTCTGTGTCTGTCTGTGCCTCTGTCTGGGTGTCTGTCCCTCTCCCTGTCTGTGTGTGTCTGTGCATCTCTCTGTGTGTCTGTCCCTCTGCCTGCCTGACTGTGTCTGTCTGTGCCTCTGTATATGTGTCTGTCCCTCTCTCTGTCTGTGGCTCTCTCTCTCTGAGTCTGTCCCTCTCTCTGTCTGTGTCTGTCTGTGCCTCTCTCTGTGTGTCTCTCCCTCTCTCTCTGTGTCTGTCTGTGCCTCTGTTTGTGTGTCTGTCCCTCTCTCTGTCTGTTCCGTCTGTGGCTCTCTCTGTGTGTCTGTCCCTCTCTCTCTGTGTGCCCGTCTCTTTCTGTCTGTGTCTGTCTGTGCCTCTCTCTGTGTGTCTGTCCCTCTCTCTCTGTCTGTGTCTGCATGTGCTTCTGTTTGTGTGTCTGTCCCTCTCTCTGTCTGTGCCTGTCTGTGCCTCTCTCTGTGTGTCTGTCCCTTTCTCTGTCTGTGTCTGTCTGTGGCCCTCTCTGTATGTCTGTCTGTTCCTCTCTCTGTGTGTCTGTCCCTCTCCCTGTCTGTGTCTGTCTGTGCCTCTCTCAGTGTGTCCGTCCATCTTTCTGTCTGTGTCTTTCTGTGCCTCTCTCTGTGTCTCTGTCTCTCTCTGTCTGTGTTTGTCTGTGCCTCTGTTTGTGTGTCTGTCCCTCTCTCTGTCTGTGTCTATCTGTGCCTTTGTCTGTGTGTCTGTCCCTCTCTCTGTCTGAGTCTGTCTGTGCCTCTCTCTGTGTGTCTGTCCCTCTCTATGTCGGTGTCAGTCTGTGCCTCTCTCTGTGTCGTTCCCTCTGTCTGTATGTCTTTCCCTCTGTCTGTCTGTGCCTCTGTCTGTGTGTCGGTCCCTCTCCCTGTCTGTGTCTGTCTGTGCCTCTGTCTGTGTGTCTGTCCCTCTCTCTGTCTGTGTCTGCCTGTACCTCTCTCTGTCTCTGTCTGTCTGTGCCTCTCTCTGTGTGTCACGCCCTCTCTCTGTCTGTGCCTCTGTAGCTGTCTCTGTCCCTCTCTCTGTCTGTTCCGTCTGTGGCTCTCTCTGTGTGCCTGTCCCTCTCTCTGTATGTGCCTGTCTGTGTGTATTACCCTCTCTCTATCTATGTCTGACTGTGCCTCTCTATGTATGTCTGTCCCTCTCTCTGAGTGTCTGTCCCTCTCTCTGTCTGTGTCTCTCTGTCCTTCCCTAATTGTGTCTGTCCCTCTGTATGTGTCTGTCTGTGCCTCTCTCTGTGTGTCTGTCACTCTCTCTGTCTGTGTCTGTCTGTGCCTCTGTTTGTGTGTCTGTCCCTCTCTCGGTCTGTGTCTGTCTGTGCCTCAGTCTGTGTGTTTATCCCACTCTCTGTCTGTGCCTCTCTCTCTCTGAGCCTGTCCCTGTCTCTGTGTGTCTGCCTGTGCCTTTCTGTGTGTCTCTCCCTCTCTCTGTCTGTGTCTGTCTGTGCCTCTGTAGGTGCGTCTGTCCCTCTCTCTGTCTGTTCCGTCTGTGGCTCTCTCTGTGTGTCTGTCCCTCTCTCTGTGTGCCCGTCTCTCTCTGTCTGTGTCTGTCTGTGCCTCTGTCTGTGTGTCTGTCCCTCTCTCTGTGTGTGTCTGCTTGTGTGTCTGTCCCTCTCTCTGTCTGTGTCGGTATGTGCCTCTGTCAGTGTGTCTGTCCCTCTCTCTGTCTGTGTCTGTCTGTGCCTCTGTCTGTGTGTATGTCCCTCTCTCTTTCTGTGTCTGTACCTCTCTCTGTGTGTCTCTCGCTCTCTCCGTCTGTGTCTGTCTGTGAAACTGTCTGTGTCTGTCTGTGAAACTGTCTGTGTCTGTCTGTGCCTCTGTCTCCGTGTCTGTCCCTCTCTCTGTCTGTGTGTGTCTGTACCTCTGTCTGTGTGCTTGTCCCTCTCTGGGTCTATCTGTTTCTGTCCCTCTCTCTGTCTGTGTCTGTCTGTGCCTCTGTCTCTGTGCTTGTTCCTCTCTCGGTCTGTGCGTGTCTGTCCCTCTGTCTCTGTCTGGCTGTGCCCCTCTCTGCGTTTCTGTGCATCTCTATGTCTGTGTGTGCCTGTGCCTCTCTCTGTCTGTGTCTGTCCCTCTCTCTGTCTGTGTCTGTCTGTGCCTCTCTGTGTGTGTCTGTCTGTGTGTGCCTTCGCCTCTCTCTGTCTGTGTCTGTCCCTCTCTCTGTCTTTGTCTGTCTGTGCCCCTGTCTGTGTGCTTGTCCTTCTCTCGGACTGTCTGTGTCTGTCCATCTCTCTCTGTGTGCCTGTGCCTCACTCTGTATGTCTGTCCCTCTCTGTCTGTGTCTGTCAGTGCCTCTCTCTGTATGTCTGTCCATCTGTCTGTCTGTGTCTGTCTGTGCCTCTATCTGTGTGTCTGTCCGTCTCTCTGTATGCGTCTGTCTGTGGCTCTCTCTGTGTGTCTGTCCCTCTCTATGTCTCTGTCTGTTTGTGCCTCTGTCTGTGTGTCTTTACCTCAGTCTGCCTGTCTGTGTCTGTCTGTGCCTTTGTCTGTGTGTCTGTCCCTCACTCTGTCTGTGTCTGTCTGTGCCTTTCTCTGTGTGTCTGTCTCCCTCTATGTCGGTGTCTGTCTGTGCCTCTCTCTGTGTGTTTTTCCCTCAGTCTGTGTGTCTTTCCCGCTGTCTGTCTGTGCCTCTGTCTGTTTGTCGGTCCCTCTCTCTGTCTGTGTCTGTCTGTGCCTCTGTCTGTGTGTCTGTCCCTCTCTCTGTCTGTGTCTGTCTGTACCTCTCTCTGTCTGTGTCTGTCTGTGCCTCTGTCTGTGTGTCTGTCCCATTCTCTGTCTGTGTCTGTCTGTACCAATCTATGTGTGTCTGTCCCTCTGTCTGTCTGCTCTGTCAGTGCCTCTCTCTGTCTGTGTCCGTCTGTGCGTCTCTCTGTGTGTCTGTCCCTTTCTCTGTCTGTGCCTCTCTCTGTCTGTGTCTGTCTGTACCTCTCTCTGTCTGTGTCTGTCTGTGCCTCTGTCTGTGTCTGTCTTTGCCTCTGTCTGTGTGTCTGTCTCTCTCTCTGTCTGTGTCTGTTCCTATCTCTTTCTCTGTCTGTCTGTGCCTCTCTCTGTGTGTCTGTCTGTGTGTGCCTGAGCGTCTCTCTGTCTGTCTGTCCCTCTCTCTGTCTGTGTCTGTTTGTGCCCCTGTCTGAGTGCTTGTCCCTCTCTCGATCTGTGTGGGTCTGTCCATCTCTGTGTGTGCCACTGCCTCTCTCTGTCTGAGTCTGTCCCTCTCTCTGTCTGTGTCTGTCTGTGCCTCACTCTGTATGTGTGTCCCTCTCTCGGTCTTTGTCTGTCTGTGCCTCTCTCTGTGTGTCTGTCCATCTGTCTGTCTGTGTCTGTCTGTGCCTCTGTCTGTGTGTCTTTCCCTCTCTCTGTCTGTGCCTCTCTATGTCTGAGCCTGTCTGTGTCTCTCTCTATGTGTCTGTCTGTGTGTGCCTGAGCCTCTCTCTGTCTGTGTCTGTCCCTCTCTCTGTCTGTGTCTGTCTGTGCCCCTGTCTGAGTGCTTGTCACTCTCTCGGTCTGTGTATGTCTGTCCATCTCTCTGTCTTTGTGGCTGTGCCTCTGTGTGTCTGTCTCTGTCCCTCTCTCTGTCTGTGTCTGTCTGTGCCTCACTCTGTTTGTCCCTCTCTCGGTCTGTCTAACTCTACCTCTGTCTGTGTGTCTGTCCCTCTCTCTGTCTGCGGCTGTCTGTACCTCTCTCTGTGTGTCTGTTCCTCTCTCTCTGTCTGATCCGTCTGTGCCTGTTCTGTCTGTGCCTCTCTCTGTGTGTCTGTCCCTCTCTCTGTCTGTGCTTCCCTAATTGTGTCTGTCCCTCTCTCTGTCTGTGTCTGTCAGTGCCTCTCTCTGTGTGTCTCTCCCTCTCTGTCTGTGTCTGTCTGTGCCTCTGTTTGTGAGTCTGTTCCTCTCTCTGTCTGTTCCGTCTGTGGGTCTTTCTGTCTGTCTGTCCCTCTGTCTCTGAGTGCCTGTCTCTCTCTGTCTGTGTCTGTCTGTGCCTCTCTCTGTGTGTCTGTCTGTGCCTCTGTCTGTGTGTCTGTCCCTCTCTCTGTCTGTTGCTTTCTCTGCTTCCCTAATTGTCTCTGTCCCTCTCTCTATGTGTGTCTGTCTGTGCCTCTCTCTGTGTGGCTGTCCCTCTCTCTGTCTGTGTCTGTCTGTTCCTCTGTTTGTGTGTCTGTCCCTCTCTCTGTCTGTGTCTGTCTGTGCCTTTGTCTGTGTGTCTGTCCCTCTCTCTGTCTGTGCCTCTGTCTGTGTGTCTGTCCCTCTGTCTGTGTCTGTCTGTGCCTCTCTCTGTGTGTCTGTTCCTCTCTCTGTCTGTTCCGTCTGTGCCTCTCTCTGTCTGTGTCTGTCTGTGCCTCTCTCTGTGTGTCTGTCCCTTTCTCGGCCTGGGTCTGTCTGAGCCTCTGTCTGTGTGTCAGTCCCTCTCTCCGTCTGTGTCTGTCTGTACCTCTCTCTGTCTATGTCTGTCTGTGAGTCTGTCTGTGTCTGTCTGTGTGTGCCTGAGCCTCTCTCTGTCTTTGTCTGTCCCCCTCCCTTTCTGTGTCTGTCTGTGCCCCTGTCTGAGTGCTTGTCCCTTTCTCGGTCTGTGCATGTCTCTGCATCTCGCTGTCTGTGTGCCAGTGCCTCTCTCTGTCTGTGTCTGTCTGTGCCACACTCTGTATGTCCCTCTCTAAGCCTGTGCCGAACTCTGCCTCGCTCTGTGTCTGCCTGTACCTCTCTCTGTGTGTCTGTCCCTCTATCTGTCTGATCCGTCTGTGCCTCTTCTGTCTGTGCCTCTCTCTGTGTGTCTGTCCCTCTCTCTGTCTGTGTCTGTCTGTGCTTCCCTAATTGTGTCTGTTCCTCTCTCTGTGTCTGTCTGTGCCTCTCTCCGTGTGTCTCTCCCGCTGTGTCTGTGTCTGTCTGTGCCTCCCTCTGTGTGTCTCGCTGCGCCTCTGTCTGTATGTCTGTTCCTCTCTCTGTTTGTTGCTTTCTCTGCTTCCCTAATTGTGTCTGTCCCTCTCTCTGTCTGTGTCTCTCTGTGCCTCTCTCTGTGTGACTGTCCCTCTCTCTGTCTGTGTCTGCCTGCGCATCTGTTTGTGTGTCTGTCCCTCTCTTTGTCTGTGTATGTCTGTGCCTCTGTCTGTGTGTCTGTTCCTCTCTCTGTCTGTGACTGTCTGTGCCTCTGTCTGTGTGTCTGTAGCTCTCTGTCTGTGTCTGTCTGTGCCTCTCTCTGTGTGTCTGTCTGTGTGTTTCTGAGCCTCTCTCTGTGAGTGTCTGTCCCTCTCTCTGTCTTTGTCTGTCTGTGCCCCTGTCTGAGTGCTTGTCCCTCCCTCGGTCTGTGTGTGTCTGTCCATCTCTCTGTCTTTGGTACTGTCCCTCTCTCTGTCTCTGTCTGTCTGAGCCTGTCTCTGTGTGTTTGTCCATCTATCTGTCTGCCTCCGTCTGTGCCTCTGTCTGTGTCTCTGTCCCTCTGTCTGTCTGTGTCTGTCTGTGCCTCTCTCTGTGTGTCTGTCCCTCTCTATGTCTTGTCTGTTTGTGCCTCTGTCTGTGTGTCTTTCCCTCAGTCTGCCTGTCTGTGTCTGTCTGTACCTCTGCCTATGTGTTTGTCCCTCTCTCTGTCTGTGTCAATCTCTGCCTCTGTCTGTGTGTCTGTCGCTCTCTCTGTCTGTGTCTGTCTGAACATTTCTCTGTGTCTGTCCCTCTCTCTGTCTGTTCCGTCTGTGCCACTCTCTGTCTGTGTCTGTCTGTGCCTCTCTCTGTGTGTCTGTCCCTTTCTCTGTCTGTGTCTGTCTGTGCCTCTGTCTGTGTGTCTGTCCCTCTCTCTGTCTGTGTCTGTCTGTACCTCTCTCTGTCTGTGCCTCTGTCTGTGTGACTGTCTCTCTCTCTGTTTGTGTCTGTCTCTCGCTATGTCTGTGTCTGTCTGTGCCTCTCTCTGTGTGTCTGTCTGTGTGTGCCTGAGCATCTCTCATTCTGTCCCTCTCTCTGTCTGTGTCTGTCTGTGCCCCTGTCTGAGTGCTTGACCCTCTCTCAATCTGTGTGTGTCTGTCCATCTCTCTCTGTGTGTACCTGTGCCTCTCTCTGTCTGTGTCTGTTCCTCTCTCTGTCTGTGTCTGTCTGTGCCTCACTCTGTTTGTCTGTCCCTCTCTCGGTCTTTGTCTGTCTGTGCCTCTCTCTGTGTGTCTGTCCATCTGTCTGTCTGTGTCTGTCTGTGTGTCTTTCCCTCTCTCTGACTGTGCCTCTCTATGTCTGAGCCTGTCTGTGTCTCTCTCTATGTGTCTGTCTGTGTGTGCCTGAGCCTCTCTCTGTCTGTGTCTGTCCCTCTCTCTGTCTGTGTCTGTCTGTGCCCCTGTCTGAGTGCTTGTCACTCTCTCGGTCTGTGTATGTCTGTCCATCTCTCTGTCTTTGTGCCTGTGCCTCTGTGTGTCTGTCTCTGTCCCTCTCTCTGTCTGTGTCTGTCTGTGCCTCACTCTGTTTGTCCCTCTCTCGGTCTGTGTCTAACTCTACCTCTGTCTGTGTGTCTGTCCCTCTCTCTGTCTGCGGCTGTCTGTACCTCTCTCTGTGTGTCTGTTCCTCTCTCTCTGTCTGATCCGTCTGTGCCTGTTCTGTCTGTGCCTCTCTCTGTGTGTCTGTCCCTCTCTCTGTCTGTGCTTCCCTAATTGTGTCTGTCCCTCTCTCTGTCTGTGTCTGTCAGTGCCTCTCTCTGTGTGTCTCTCCCTCTCTGTCTGTGTCTGTCTGTGCCTCTGTTTGTGAGTCTGTTCCTCTCTCTGTCTGTTCCGTCTGTGGGTCTTTC
Organism: Tenodera sinensis; assembly: GCA_030765045.1. Classification (NCBI taxonomy): domain Eukaryota; kingdom Metazoa; phylum Arthropoda; class Insecta; order Mantodea; family Mantidae; genus Tenodera; species Tenodera sinensis. Next base: position 69,762,571 of record CM060973.1, read on the forward strand.
TGTCTGTCTGTCCCTCTGTCTCTGAGTGCCTGTCTCTCTCTGTCTGTGTCTGTCTGTGCCTCTCTCTGTGTGTCTGTCTGTGCCTCTGTCTGTGTGTCTGTCCCTCTCTCTGTCTGTTGCTTTCTCTGCTTCCCTAATTGTCTCTGTCCCTCTCTCTATGTGTGTCTGTCTGTGCCTCTCTCTGTGTGGCTGTCCCTCTCTCTGTCTGTGTCTGTCTGTTCCTCTGTTTGTGTGTCTGTCCCTCTCTCTGTCTGTGTCTGTCTGTGCCTTTGTCTGTGTGTCTGTCCCTCTCTCTGTCTGTGCCTCTGTCTGTGTGTCTGTCCCTCTGTCTGTGTCTGTCTGTGCCTCTCTGTGTGTGTCTGTTCCTCTCTCTGTCTGTTCCGTCTGTGCCTCTCTCTGTCTGTGTCTGTCTGTGCCTCTCTCTGTGTGTCTGTCCCTTTCTCGGCCTGTGTCTGTCTGTGCCTCTGTCTGTGTGTCTGTCCCTCTCTCTGTCTGTGTCTGTCTGTACCTCTCTCTGTCTATGTCTGTCTGTGAGTCTGTCTGTGTCTGTCTGTGTGTGCCTGAGCCTCTCTCTGTCTGTGTCTGTCCCCCTCCCTTTCTGTGTCTGTCTGTGCCCCTGTCTGAGTGCTTGTCCCTTTCTCGGTCTGTGCATGTCTCTGCATCTCGCTGTCTGTGTGCCAGTGCCTCTCTCTGTCTGTGTCTGTCTGTGCCACACTCTGTATGTCCCTCTCTAGGCCTGTGTCGAACTCTGCCTCGCTCTGTGTCTGCCTGTACCTCTCTCTGTGTGTCTGTCCCTCTCTCTGTCTGATCCGTCTGTGCCTCTTCTGTCTGTGCCTCTCTCTGTGTGTCTGTCCCTCTCTCTGTCTGTGTCTGTCTGTGCTTCCCTAATTGTGTCTGTTCCTCTCTCTGTGTCTGTCTGTGCCTCTCTCCGTGTGTCTCTCCCGCTGTGTCTGTGTCTGTCTGTGCCTCCCTCTGTGTGTCTCGCTGCGCCTCTGTCTGTATGTCTGTTCCTCTCTCTGTTTGTTGCTTTCTCTGCTTCCCTAATTGTGTCTGTCCCTCTCTCTGTCTGTGTCTCTCTGTGCCTCTCTCTGTGTGACTGTCCCTCTCTCTGTCTGTGTCTGCCTGCGCATCTGTTTGTGTGTCTGTCCCTCTCTTTGTCTGTGTATGTCTGTGCCTCTGTCTGTGTGTCTGTTCCTCTCTCTGTCTGTGACTGTCTGTGCCTCTCTCTGTGTGTCTGTCCCTTTCTCTGTCTGTGTCTGTCTGTGCCTCTGTCTGTGTGTCTGTCCCTCTCTCTGTCTGTGTCTGTCTGTACCTCTCTCTGTCTGTGCCTCTGTCTGTGTGACTGTCTCTCTCTCTGTCTGTGTCTGTCCCTCGCTCTGTCTGTGTCTGTCTGTGCCTCTCTCTGTGTGTCTGTCTGTGTGTGCCTGAGCATCTCTCATTCTGTCCCTCTCTCTGTCTGTGTCTGTCTGTGCCCCTGTCTGAGTGCTTGACCCTCTCTCAATCTGTGTGTGTCTGTCCATCTCTCTCTGTGTGTACCTGTGCCTCTCTCTGTCTGTGTCTGTTCCTCTCTCTGTCTCTGTCTGTGCCTCACTCTGAATGTCTGTCCCTCTCTCGGTCTTTGTCTGTCTGTGCCTCTCTCTGTGTGTCTGTCCATCTGTCTGTCTGTGCCTCTGTCTGTGTGTCTGTCCCTCTCTCTGTCTGTGCCTCTTTCTGTGTGTATGTCCCTCTCTCTGTCTGCGTCTGTCTGTATCTCTCTGTGTTTCCCTCCCTCTCTCTGTCTGGGTCTGTCTGTGTAACTGTGTGTGTCTGTCTGTGCCTCTGTCTCTGTGCCTGTCCCTCTCTCCTTCTGTGTGTCTGTACCTCTGTCTGTGTGCTTGTCCCTCTCTCGGTCTGTCTGTGTCTGTCTGTGATAACCTCTGTGTGCTTGTCCCCCTCTCGGTCTGTGCGTGTCTGTCCCTCTGTCTGTGTCTGTCTGTGCCTCTCTCTGTGTGTCTGTCCATCTCTCTGTCTGTGTGTGCCTGTGCCTCTCTCTGTCTGTCTGTGTCTATCTGTGCCTCTGTCTGTGTGTCTTTCCCTCAGTCAGCCTGTCTGTGTCCGTCTGTGCCGCTCCCTATGTGTCTGTCCCTCTCTCTCACTGTGTCTAACTGCCTCTGTCTGTGTGTCTGTCGCTCTCTGTCTGTGTCTGTCTGTACCTCTCTCTGTGTGTCTGTCCCTCTCTCTGTTCCATCTGTGCCTCTCTCTGTCTGCGTCTGTCTGTGCCTCTCTCAGTGTGTCTGTCAATCTCTCTGTTGTGTCTGTCTGTGCCTCTCTCTGTGTGTCTGTCTCTCTCTGTCTGTGTCTGTCTGTGCCTGTGTTTGTTTGCCCGCCCCTCTCTCTGTCTGTGTCTGTCTGTGCCTTTGTCTGTGTGTCTGTCCCTCTCTCTGTCTGTGTCTGCCTGTGCCTTTCTCTGTGTGTCTGTCCCTCACTATGTCGGTGTCTGTCTGTGCCTGTATATGTGTGTCTTTCGCTCTGTCTGTGTGTCTTTCCCTCTGTGTGTCTGTCTGTGCCTCTGTCTGTTTGTCGGACCGTCTCTCTGTCTGTGTCTGTCTGTGCCTCTGTCTGTGTGTCTGTGCCTCTTTCTGTGTGTCTGTCTCTCTCTCTCTGTCTGTGTCTGTCTGTGCCTCTGTTTGAGTGCCTGTCCCTCTCTCTGTCTGTGTCTGTCTGTGCTCCTGTATGTGTGTCTGTCCCTCTCTCTGTCTGTGACTGTGCCTCTGTCTGTGTGTATGTCCCTCTCTCTGTCTGTGTCTCTCTGTACCTCTCTCTGTGAGTCTCTCCCTCTCTCTGTCTGTGTCTGTCTGTGAAACTGTCCTTCTCTGTCTGTGCCTCTGTCTCTGTGTCTCTCCCTCTCTCTGTCTGTGTGTGTGTCTGTACCTCTGTGTTCTTGTCCCTCTCTCGGTCTGTCTGTCTGTCCCTCTCTCTGTCTGTGTCTGTCTGTGCCTCTCTCTGTGTGCTTGTCGCTATCTCGGTCTGTGCGTGTCTGTCTCTCTGTCTCTGTCTGTCTGTCCCTCTCTCTGTCTGTGACATTCTGTGCCTCTGTCTGTGTGCTTGTCCCTCTCTCGGTCTGTGCGTGTCTGTCCCTCTCTCTCTGTCTGTTCCTCACTCTGTTTGTCTGTCTACTCTCTGTCTGTGTGTGCCTGTGTCTCTCAATGTCTGTGTCTGTCCCTCTCTCTGTCTTCGTCTGTCTGTGCCCCTGTCTGTGTGCTTGTCCTTCTCTCGGTCTGTGTGTGTCTGTCCATCTCTCTGTCTGTGTGCCTGTGCCTCTCTCTGTCTGTGTCTGTCCCACTCTCTGTCTGTGTATGTCTGTGCCTTTGTCTGTGTGTCTGTCCATCTGTCTGCCTGTGTCTGTCTGTGTGTCTTTCCGTGTCTCTGTCTGTGTGTGTCTGTGCCTCTCTCTGTGTGTCTGTGCCTCTATCTGTGTGTCTTTACCTCTGTCTGCCTGTCTGTGTCTGTGTGTGCCTCGGTCTATGTGTTTGCCCCTCTCTCTGTCTGTGTCTAACTGAGCCTCTGTCTGTGTGTCTGTCCCTCTCTCTGTCTGTGTCTGTCTGTGCCTCTCTCAGTGTGTCTGTCCCTCTCTCTGTCTGTGTCTGTCTGTGCCTCTCTCTGTATGTCTGCCTGTTCCTCTCTCTGTGTGTCTGCCTGTTCCTCTCTCTGTACGTGTGTCTGTTTCTCTCTCTGAGTGTCTATCCCTCTCTGTCTGTGTCTGTCTGTGCCTCTCGCAGTGTGTTTGTCCATCTCTCTGTCTGTGTCTGCCTGTGCCTCTCTTTGTGTGTCTCTCTGTCTGTATCTGTCTGTGCCTGTGTTTGTGTGTCTGTCCCTCTCTCTGTCTGTGTCTAACTGAGCCTCTGTCTGTGTGTCTGTCCCTCTCTCTGTCTGTGTCTGTCTGTAAATCTCTCTGTGTTTCTGTCCCTCTCTGTCTGTTCCGTCTGTGACTCTTCTGTCTGTATCTTTGCCTCTCTGTGTGTGTCTGTCCCTCTCTCTGTCTGTGTCTGTCTGTGCCTCTCTCTGTATGTGTGTCTGTTCCTCTCTCTGTGTGTCTGTCTGTGCCTCTCTCTGTACGTGTGTCTGTTCCTTACTCCATGTGTCTGTCCCTCTCTCTATCTGTGTCTGTCTGTGCCTCTCTCAGTGTGTCTGTCCCTCTCTATATCGGTGTCTGTCTGTGCCTCTCTCTATGTCTCTTTCCCTCTGTCTGTGTGTCTTTCCCTCTGTCTGTCTGTCTGTCTGTCTGTCTGTGCCTCTGTCTGTTTGTCGGTCCCCCTCTCTATCTGTGTCTGTCTGTACCTCTGTGTGTGTCTGTCCCTCTCTCTGTCTGTGTCTGTCTGGACCTCTCTCTGTCTGCCTGTGCCTCTGTCTGTGTGTCTGTCCCTTTCTCTGTCTGTGCCTGTCCGTGCTCTCTCTGTTTCTGTCTGTGCCTCTCTCTGTGTATCTTCTCTGTGTGTGTCTGCGCCTCTCTCTGTCTGTGTCTGTCCCTCTCTCTCTGTCTGCGTCTGTCTGTGCCCCTGTCTGTATGCTTGAGCCTCTCTCGGTCTGTCTGTCTCTGTCCATCTCTCTGTCTGTGTGTGCCTGTGCCTCTCTCTGCCTGTGTCTGTCCCTCTCTCTGTCTGTGTTTGTATGTACCTCACTCTGTATGTCTGTCCCTTTCTCTGTCTGTGGCTGTGTGTGCCTCTCTCTGTGTGTCTGTCCATCTGTCTGTCTGTGTCTCTCTGTGCCTCTGTCTGTGTTTCTGTCACTCTCTCTGTCTGTGTCTTTCTGTGCCTCTCTCTGTGTGTCTGTCCCTCTCTATGTCTGTGTCTGTCTGTGTTTCTGTCTGTGTGTCTCTCCCTCTGTCTTCCTGTCTGTGCCTCTGTCTATGTGTCTGTCCCTCTCTCTGTCTGTGCCTCTCTCTATGAGTCTGTCCCTCTCTCTCTGTGTCTGTCTCTGCCTCTCTCTGTGTGTCTCTCCCTCTCTCTGTCTGTGTCTGTCTGTGCCTCTGTTTGTGTGTCTGTCCCTCTCTCTGTCTGTTCCGTCTGTGGCTCTCTCTGTGTGTCTGTCCCTCTCTCTCTGTGTGCCCGTCTCTCTCTGTCTGTGTCTGTCTGTCCCTCTCTCTGTCTGTGTCTGCATGTGCCTCTGTTTGTGTGTCTGTCCCTCTCTCTGTCGGTGTCTGTCTGTGCCTCTGTCTGTGTGTTTGTCCCTCTCTCTGTCTGTGTCTGTCTGTGCCTCTGTCTGCGTGTATGTCCCTCTGTCTCTGTCTGTGTCTGTCTGTACCTCTCCCTGTGTGTCTCTCCCTCTCTCTGTCTGTGTCTGTCTGTGAAACTGTCTGTGTGTGTCTGTGTCTCTGTCTCTGTGTCTGTCCCTCTCTCTGTCTGTGCCTCTGTCTGTGTGCTTGTCCCTCTCTCTGTCTTTGCCTGTCTGTGCCCGTGTCTGTGTGCTTGTCCTCTCCGTCTGTGTGTGTCTGTCCATCTCTCTGTCTGTGTGCCTGTGCCTCTCTCTGTCTGTGTCTGTCCCTCTCTATGTCTGTGCCTCTGTCTGTGTGTCTTTCCCTCAGTCTGCCTATCTGTGTCTGTCTGTGCCTCTGCCTATCTGTCTGTCCCTCTCTCTGTCTGTGTCTAACTCTGCCTCTGTTTGTGAGTCTGTCCCTCTCTCTGTCTGTTCCGTCTGTGGCTCTCTCTGTGTGTCTGTCTCTCTCTCTGTGTGCCTGTCTCTCTCTTTCTATGTCTGTCTGTCCCTCTCTCTATCTGTGTGTGTCTGTGCCTCTCTCTGTGTGTCTGTCCCGGTCTCTGTCTGTGTCTGTCTGTGCCTGTCTAATTGTGTTTGTCCCTCTCTCTGTCTGTGTCTATCTGGGCCTCTCTCTCTATGTCTGTCCCTCTCTCTGTCTGTGTCAGTCTGTGCCGTTGTCTGTGTGTCTGGCCCTACTGTCTGTCTCTGTGTGTGTCTCCGTATCTCTGCCTGTATGTGGCTGTCTCTTTTTCTCTGTGAGTCTGTGTCTCTCTGTCTGTTTCTGTCTGTGGTTCTGTCCCCGTTTCTCTGTGTCTGTCTGTGCATCTATGTCTGTGTCTGTCTGTGCCTCTCTCTGTGTCTGTCACTCCCTCTGTCTATGTCTGCTTGTGCCTCTCTGAGTTTCTGTCCTCTATGTCTGCTTCTGGCTGTGCCTCTCTCTGTGTGCCTTTCCCTCTGTCTGTCTGTGTCTGTCTGTGCCGCTCTCTGTGTGTCTGGCCCTACTCTCTGTCTCCGTGTGTCTCCCTCTCTCTGCCTATATGTGGCTGTGCCTCTGTCTGTGAGTCTGTGTCTCTCTGACTGTGCCTCTCTCTCTGTGTCTGTCCCTCTTTCTCTGTGTCTGTCTGTTCCTCTCTCTGTGTCTGTCCCTCTCACTGTCTGGGTCTGTCCGTGCCTCTCTCTGTGTTTCCGTCCATCTCTCTGCCAGTGCCTGTCTGTGCCTCAGTCTGTGTGCTTGTCCCTCTCTCTGTCTGTGTGTGTCTGTTCCTCTATCTGTCTGTGTCTGTCCCTCTCTAAGTCTGCGTTCGTCTTTGCCTCTCTCTGTGTATTCAACGATCTCTCTGTCCGTGTCCGTCTGTGCCTCTGTGTGTGTGTGTGTGTGTCCCTCTCTCTGTCTGTGTCTGTCTGTTCCTGTCTAATTGTGTCTGTCCCTCTCTCTATCTGTGTCTGTCTGTGCCTCTCTCTGTGTCTCTGTGCCTCTCTCTGTGTCTGTCTGTGCCACCCTCTAAGTGTCTGTCCCTCTCTCTGTGTCTGTATGTGTCTCTCTTTGTGTCTGTCCCTCTCTCTGTTTGTGTCTGGCTGTGCCCCTCTCTCTGTGTGTATATATCTACCTCTGTGTGTGTGTCTCTGTTTGTGTCTCTCTCTGTGTGTATGTATGTATCTGCCTCTGTGTGTCTCTATGTCTGTGCCTCTCTCTGTGTGTCTGTCCCTGTCTATGTCTGTCTCTGTCTGTGTCTCTCTCTGTATGTATGTATCTGCCTCTGTGTGTCTGTGTGTCTCTATGTCTGTGCCTCTCTCTGTGTGTCTGTCCCTCTCTATGTCTGTCTCTGTCTGTGTCTCTGTGTGTATGTATCTGCCTCTGTGTGTGTGTCTATGTCTGTGCCTCTCTCTCTCTGTGTCTGTCCCTCTCTATGTCTGTCTCTGGCTGTGTCTCTCTCTGTATGTATCCTCCTCTGTGTGTCTGTGTGTCTCTATGTCTGTGCCTCTCTCTGTGTGTCTGTCCCTCTCTATGTCTGTCTCTGTCTGTGTCTCTCTCTGTGTGTATGTATCTTCCTCTGTGTGTCTGTCTCTCTCTGTGTCTGTGTCACCTGTGTCCGTCACACTCTTGCTCTCTCTGTTTCTGTGTCTGTATCTCAGTGTGTATTTACCTCTCTTATGTGTATCTGTGCGTCTCTCTCTACATGTGTCTGTATCTCTCTCTGTCTCTGTGTGTCGCTCTTTTGTGTCTGTGTCTCTCTATCTGTGTGTCTCACTCTAAGTTTGTCTGTGTCTCTGTGCGTGTGTCTGTGTCTATCTCGGTGTCTCTGTGCATGTGTCTGAGTCTCTCACTCTCTCTGTCTGTCTTTGCCTCTCTCCGTCTCGGTCTCTACCCGTATCTGTGTGACACTCTCTGTGTGTGTCTGTCTCTCTCTCTGTCTCTGTATGTGTTTCTGTGTCTCCCTCCCTCTATGTGTGTCTGTGTCTCTCTATCTGTGTGTCTGTGTGTCTCACTCTTAGTTTGTCTGTGTCTCTGTGTGTGTACCTCTCTGTGTCTGTGTGTCTGTTTCTGTATCTCTGTGTCTGTGTACCTTTCTGTGTCTGTGTCTGTATCTCCCTCAGTGTGCCTATGTCCCTCTCTCTGTGTCTCTGTCTGTGTCTGTCCCTGTGTCTCTGTCTGTGTCAGTATCTCTCTTTGTGTCAGTGACCCTTTCTGTGTCTTTGTCTGTATCTCTCTTTGTGTCTGTGTCTCTCCCTGTGTGTGTCTGTGTCCCTATGTGTGCCTGTGTCTATCTCTGTCTCTCTCTGTGTCTCTCGTTGTGTGTCTCTGTCTCTCTGTGTGTCTCTGTCTCTCCCACTGTGTCTGTCTCTCTCTGTGTCTTTGTCTCTCTCTCTGAGTGTCTGTGTCTCTCTCTGTGCGTGTCTGCCTCTCTCTGTCTCTCTGTATGTGTTTCTGTGTCTGTCTCCCTCTATGTATGTCTGTGTCTCTATGTCTGTCTGTGTGTCTCTCTCTATATGTGTCATCGTGTCTCTCTCTATGTGTGTCAGTGTCTCTGTGTGACTGTGTGTGTCTGTTTGTCTCTCTCTATGTGTGTCAGTGTCTCTGTGTCTCTCTCTATGTGTGTGTGTCTCTCTTTGTCTGTTTCTCTATGTGTTTCTGTGTGTCTCTGTGTCTGTGACTGTCTCTCTCTCTGTATCTGAATCTGTCTCTGTTTCTCTGAGTGTGTCTCCGTGTCTCTGAGTCTGTGTCTCTCTCTGTGTGTCTGACTATGTCTCTGTATGTATGAGTATGTCTCTGTGTGTCTCTGTCTGTCTCTCTCTCTGTGCCTGTGTCCCTCTCTCTGTGTCTCCTCTCTCTATATCTGTGCCTCTGTGTGTGTGTCTCTCTGTGTGTGTGTGTCTCTGTCTCTGCCTGGGCGTCTGTGTCCCTCTCTGTGTGTCTGTCTCTCTCTCTATGTGTATCTGCGTGTCTCTCTCACTGTCCGTGTCTGTACGTCCCTCTGTGTGTCTCCCTGCGTGTGTCTGTGTCCCTTTCTAGGTTTTCTCTGTGTGTCTCTTTATGTGTGCCTGTGTGTCTCTCGCTACATGTGTCAGTGTCTCTGTGCGTCTGTGTCTCTCTCAATGTGTGTCTGGCTCTCCCTCTCTGTGTGTGTCTGTCTCTCTGTGTGTGTCTGTGTCTCACTCAATTTGTGTCTGTCTCTCCCTCTCTGTGTGCGTCTGTGTCTCTGTGTGTGTGTGTCTGTGTCTCTCTCAATGTGTGTCTATCTCTCCCTCTCTGTGTGTGTCTGTGTGTCTGTCTGCCTCTCTCTGTGTGTCTGTGTCTCTGTGTGTCTCTCGATGTGTGTCTGTCTCTGTGTGTCTCTCTTTCTGTCTCTCTCTGTCTGTGTCTGCTTATCTGTGTGTCTCTCTATGTGTGTCTGCCTCTCTCTGTGTGAGTCTGTGAGTCTCTCTCCCTCTCTCTGTGTGTCTCTCTCTCTGTGTGTCTGTGTGTCTTTCCCTCTCTGTGTCTCTCTGTGTGTCAGTGTCTGTGTGTCTCTCCGTCTGTGTGTCTGTCTTTCTCTCCCTCTCTGTCTCTCCCTCTGTGTCACACTCTGTGTGTCTGTGACTGTATGTCTCTCTCTGTGTGTGTCTGTCTTTCTCTCCCTCTCTGTGTCTCTCTCTGTGTCTCTCTCTGTGTGTCTGCGTCTCTGTGTGTCTGCGCCTCTGTGTGTCTCTCTGTGTCTCTCTCTGTGTATCTGCGCCCCTGTGTGTCTCTCTGTGTCACTCTCTCTGTGTCTTTGTGTGTCTCTCTCTGTGTCTCTCTCTGTGTCTGTGTCTCTGTGTGTCTGTGTGTCTCCCTCTGTGTGTCTCTCTCTGTGTCTCTCTCTGTGTCTGTGTTTGTCTCTCTCTGTTTTCTGCCTGTCTGTGTGTCTCTCTGTGTCTCTCTGTGTCTCTCTCTGTGTCTGTGTGTCTCTCTCTGTGTGTCTCTCTCTGTGTCTGTATGTCTCTCTCTGTGTGTGTCTGTCTTTCTCTCCCTCTCTGTGTTTCTCTGTGTGTCTCTCTCTGTGTCTGTGTCTCTGTATCTCTCTTTGTGTCTGTGTCTCTCTCTGTGTGTGTCTGTCTTCCTCTCCCTCTCTGTGTTTCTCTGTGTGTCTCTCTCTCTGTGTCTGTGTCTCTGTGTCTCTTTCTGTGTGTCTCTCTCTCTCTGTGTCTGTCTCTGTGTCTGTCTCTGTGTCTCTCTCTATGTGTGTCTCTCTCTGTGTGTGTCTGTCTTTCTCTCCCTCTCTGTGTTTCTCTGAGTGTGTCTCTCTCTGTGTGTCTCTCTCTCTGTGTCTGTGTCTCTGTGTCTCTCTCTATGTGTCTCTCTCTGTGTCTGTCTGTCTTCCTCTCCCTCTCTGTGTTTCTCTGTGTGTGTCTCTCTCTCTGTGCCTGTGTCTCTGTGTCTCTCTCTGTGTGTGTCTCTCTCTCTGTGTCTGTGTCTCTCTCTGTGTTTCTGCCTGTCTGTGTGTCTGTGTCTCTGTGTGTCTCATTCTGTGTCTCTCTCTGTGTCTGTGTCTGTCTCTGTGTGTCTGCCTCTCTCTGTGTGTGTCTGTCTTTCTCTCCCTCTCTCTGTTTCTCTGTGTGTCTCTCTCTGTGTGTCTGTGGATCTCTGAGAGTGTGTGTCTCTCTCTCTGTGTCTTTTTTGTGTGTCCGTCTCTCTCTGGGTCTCTCTGTGTGTCTGTGTGTCACTCACTGTGTCTGTGTGTGTCTCTCTCTGTCTCTGTGGGATTCTCTCTCTCTGCGTCTCTCTCTGTTTGTCTGTGTGTGTCTCTCTCTGTGTCTGTGTGTGTCTGTGTCTCTCTCTCTCTGTTGTGTGTGTCTCTGTGTGTGTGTTTGTGTGTCCCTTTCTGTGTGCCTGTGTGTCTCTCGCTCTGTGTGTCTCTGTGGCTCTATGTGTCTGTATCTCTTTCTGTGTCTGCGTGTGTCTGCGTGTGTCGCTCTCTGCCTGTGTGTCATGTATGTATGTCAGTGTCCCTGTATGTCAGTGCTTCTCTCTGTCTGTCTCTCTCTCTGTACATCTGTGTGTCTGTGTGTCTCTCTCTGTGTGTCTGTGTATCTCTCTGTGTCAGTGTCTCTCTGTGTCTGTCTGCCTCTCTCTGTGTGTCTGTGTCTCTGTGTCTCTCTCTGTGTCTGCTTCTCTGTGGTACTTTGTGTGTGTCTCTTTCTGCTTCTCTGTGGTCTCGGTGTGTCTCTCTCTGTGAGTCTGTGTCTCTGTGTGTCTCTCTCTTTCTGTCTCTCTCTCTGTCTGTGTCTGCTTATCTGTGTGACTCTCTATGTGTGTCTGCCTCTCTCTGTGTGAGTCTGTGAGTCTCTCTCCCTCTCTCTGTGTCTCTCTCTCTCTTTGTATCTGTGTGTCTCTCCCTCTCTGTGTCTCTCTGTGTGTCAGTGTCTGTGTGTCTCTCCGTCTGTGTGTCTGTCTTTCTCTCCCTCTCTGTCTCTCCCTCTGTGTCACACTCTGTGTGTCTGTGTCTGTGTGTCTCTGTGTGTGTGTGTCTGTCTTTCTCTCCCTCTCTGTACTCCCTCTGTGTGTCTCTCTCTGTGTCTCCTTCTCTGTGTCTGTGTGTCTCTCTCAGTGTCTGTTTTCTGCCTGTCTGTGTGTCTCTCTGTGTCTCTCTCTGTGTCTGTGTCTCTGTGTGCCTGTGTCTGAGTGTCTCTCTATGTGTGTCTCTCTCTGTGTGTGTCTGTCTTTCTCTCCCTCTCTGTTTTTCTCTGTGTGTCTCTCTCTCTCTCTGTGTCTGTGACTCTCTCTGTGTCTGTGTCTCTCTCTCTGTGTGTCTGTCTTTCTCTCCCTCTGTGTATTTCTCTGTGTGTCTCTCTCTGTGTCTGTGTCTCTCTCTGTGTGTCTCTCTCTCTGTGTCTGTGTCTTTGTGTCTCTCCCTGTGTGTGTCTGTGTCCCTATGTGTGCCTGTGTCTATCTCTGTCTCTCTCTGTGTCTCTCGTTGTGTGTCTCTGTCTCTCTGTGTGTCTCTGTCTCTCCCACTGTGTCTGTCTCTCTCTGTGTCTTTGTCTCTCTCTCTCTGAGTGTCTGTGTCTCTCTCTGTGCGTGTCTGCCTCTCTCTGTCTCTCTGTATGTGTTTCTGTGTCTGTCTCCCTCTATGTGTGTCTGTGTCTCTATGTCTGTCTGTGTGTCTCTCTCTATATGTGTCATCGTGTCTCTCTCTATGTGTGTCAGTGTCTCTGTGTGACTGTGTGTGTCTGTTTGTCTCTCTCTATGTGTGTCAGTGTCTCTGTGTCTCTCTCTATGTGTGTGTGTCTCTCTTTGTCTGTTTCTCTATGTGTTTCTGTGTGTCTCTGTGTCTGTGACTGACTCTCTCCCTGTATCTGAATCTGTCTCTGTGTCTCTGAGTGTGTCTCCGTGTCTCTGAGTCTGTGTCTCTCTCTGTGTGTCTGACTATGTCTCTGTATGTATGAGTATGTCTCTGTGTGTCTCTGTCTGTCTGTCTCTCTCTCTCTCTCTCTCTCTGTGCCTGTGTCCCTCTCTCTGTGTCTCCTCTCTCTATATCTGTGCCTCTGCGTGTGTGTCTCTCTCTGTGTGTGTCTCTGTCTCTGCCTGGGCGTCTGTGTCCCTCTCTGTGTGTCTGTCTCTCTCTCTATGTGTATCTGCGTGTCTCTCTCACTGTCCGTGTCTGTACGTCCCTCTGTGTGTCTCTCTGCGTGTGTCTGTGTCCCTTTCTAGGTTTTCTCTGTGTCTCTTCATGTGTGCCTGTGTGTCTCTCGCTACATGTGTCAGTGTCTCTGTGCGTCTGTGTCTCTCTCAATGTGTGTCAGGCTCTCCCTCTCTGTGTGTGTCTGTCTCTCTGTGTGTGTCTGTGTCTCACTCAATGTGTGTTTGTCTCTCCCTCTCTGTGTGCGTCTGCGTCTCTGTGTGTGTGTGTCTGTGTCTCTCTCAATGTGTGTCTGTCTCTCCCTCTCTGTGTGTGTCTGTGTGTCTGTCTGCCTCTCTCTGTGTGTCTGTGTCTCTGTGTCTCTCTCTGTGTCTGCTTCTCTGTGTGACTTTGTGTGTGTCTCTGTCTGCTTCTCTGTGGTCTCGGTGTGTCTCTCTCTGTGTGTCTGTGTCTCTGTGTGTGTCTCTATGTGTGTCTGTCTCTGTGTGTCTCTCTTTCTGTCTCTCTGTCTGTGTCTGCTTATCTGTGTGTCTCTCTATGTGTGTCTGCCTCTCTCTGTGTGAGCCTGTGAGTCTCTCTCCCTCTCTCTGTGTGTCTCTCTCTCTCTGTGTGTCTCTCTCTCTCTCTGTGTGTCTGTGTGTCTTTCCCTCTCTGTGTCTCTCTGTGTGTCAGTGTCTGTGTGTCTCTCCGTCTGCGTGTCTGTCTTTCTCTCCCTCTCTGTCTCTCACTCTGTGTGTCTGTGACTGTGTGTCTCTCTGTGTGTGTGTCTGTCTTTCTCTCCCTCTCTGTGTCTCTCTCTGTGTCTCTCTCTGTGTGTCTGCGCCTCTGTGTGTCTCTCTGTGTCTCTCTCTGTGTGTCTGCGCCTCTGTGTGTCTCTCTGTGTCTCTCTCTCTGTGTCTGTGTGTGTCTCTCTCTGTGTCTCTCTCTGTGTCTGTGTCTCTGTGTCTCTGTGTGTCTCCCTCTGTGTGTCTCTCTCTGTGTCTCTCTCTGTGTTTGTGTTTCTCTCTCTCTGTTTTCTGCCTGTCTGTGTGTCTCTCTGTGTCTCTCTGTGTCTCTCTGTGTCTCTCTCTGTGTCTGTGTGTCTCTCTCTGTGTGTCTCTCTCTGTGTCTGTGTGTCTCTCTCTGTGTGTGTCTGTCTTTCTCTCCCTCTCTGTGTTTCTCTGTGTGTCTCTCTCTGTGTCTGTGTCTCTGTATCTCTCTTTGTGTCTGTGTCTCTCTCTGTGTGTGTCTGTCTTCCTCTCCCTCTCTGTGTTTCTCTGTGTGTCTCTCTCTCTGTGTCTGTGTCTCTGTGTCTCTTTCTGTGTGTCTCTCTCTCTCTGTGTCTGTCTCTGTGTCTCTCTCTATGTGTGTCTCTCTCTGTGTGTGTCTGTCTTTCTCTCCCTCTCTGTGTTTCTCTGAGTGTGTCTCTCTCTGTGTGTCTCTCTCTCTGTGTCTGTGTCTCTGTGTCTCTCTCTGTGTGTGTCTCTCTCTCTGTGTCTGTGTCTCTCTCTGTGTTTCTGCCTGTCTGTGTGTCTGTGTCTCTGTGTGTCTCATTCTGTGTCTCTCTCTGTGTCTGTGTGTGTCTCTCTCTGTGTCTCTCTCTGTGTCTGTGTCTCTGTGTGTCTGTGTGTCTCCCTCTGTGTGTCTCTCTCTGTGTCTCTCTCTGTGTCCGTGTTTCTCTCTCTCTGTTTTCTGCCTGTCTGTGTGTCTCTCTGTGTCTCTCTGTGTCTCTCTCTGTGTCTGTGTGTCTCTCTCTGTGTGTCTCTCTCTGTGTCTGTGTGTCTCTCTCTGTGTGTGTCTGTCTTTCTCTCCCTCTCTGTGTTTCTCTGTGTGTCTCTCTCTGTGTCTGTGTCTCTGTATCTCTCTTTGTGTCTGTGTCTCTCTCTGTGTGTGTCTGTCTTCCTCTCCCTCTCTGTGTTTCTCTGTGTGTCACTCTCTCTGTGTCTGTGTCTCTGTGTCTCTTTCTGTGTGTCTCTCTCTCTCTGTGTCTGTCTCTGTGTCTCTCTCTATGTGTGTCTCTCTCTGTGTGTGTCTGTCTTTCTCTCCCTCTCTGTGTTTCTCTGAGTGTGTCTCTCTCTGTGTGTCTCTCTCTC